>JAVCKT010016852.1:0-24246 GCA_032273925.1 Rhynchotus rufescens
AGATGCTGTATCCAACATAGATAAAATCATACTCAGATTCTACTGTAGCTTTTCAGAAAAAAACAGTACAGCATTTTCAGAAAGAGATTCTTACAATGTTGTGTTTTCCAAAACGCAAAATTCCCAGGGCAATACTTGTGAGGCAGCACTCAGCATAGGTCACGTTTGGCTCCTGACGCCAGAAACGGGCAGTTTGATGGTGCAGCTCATCATAAGAGGGCACGTAAAGTCAGTCACAATCTGTACACACGTTTGTGAGTGCAAGTGTGAGAGAGAGAGCACCAGCACAGCCGCACTGTCCGTGCAAGGACATTCTCCCGTACTCTTGTACTACATTCCTTGCTTCTCATGAGCACACTCAGGAACCACAGTATTCTTTTTTGCACTAACTGTTTAGAATACAGTGCAACAACCCATTGTGTAAAAAATACCATACCTATTACTTTTTAACGAACTTTCTGTGTATACAACTAGGGAAGACTGAACTATAACAAAGGTAGCCACAGTACTACTGCAGATAACATTACACAGAACAGCAACTGAAAAAGGAACATGTTATCGGGGCTTAAAATAATGCGACTGCCAAGCAGCATCCTCTGCGTAAGCTACATAGCTCTAATACAGCTCAGTAACATCTAGCTATTTAGTATAAGGCCCTCTTTGATAACTTCCTTGATACCAGTGTAGCAACAGTGTTTTTCCACACAACAGTTTTTTGTACATCTACACTCAAAAGCACTTCCCCATCAGGAGCTCTGGATAACAAAAACATAATATATATTTTTTTCGAAGTATTAGCACCAAACACTTTATATAAATAGCTGTGAATGCAGTCAATACCTCCTGAAAGCTCTTGTGAATGCAGTCAATACCTTCCGAAAGCTCCACTGAGTAACTCAAAAAAAAAAAAAAAAAAACTTTAATATGCTTCCTTCACTGAAGCGCTTGCACTAAAAATTGTTATATTGTTGATAATAAAATGCATAAGACTGCAAGTTGGAATAGTGATTTGTTATCAGTCAACAAAACTCTTGCACATAACTGTGACCATGGTTACATGAAGTATCAGTATGAGGAGAACACGTTGCACCTGCTGAAGGTAAAACCAGTGATTTACTGAGAAGCGAAAAAGAGAAAAACAGTATTTAGGAGTAGAATCAATTATAATGCCCGCACAATTTTATTATTTTGTCTTATTTGGCATTCCATCAAATCTAACAAAAAGGCTTATCATCAAAACGCTAATTATTAAATCCTGGCAAGACAGCTGGCAACATCCTGCTAAAATCACACCACTTCATTTAGAGAGGGAATGGCCACGCTACAACACCAGATCCCAAGGTGGCCACCATGGGATTCATCCCAGCCCCTGCAGCCTGTAAAGCTTCCCGGTAAACTTCAAGAAGAGCAAGACAGAGCTCATGTTTATTATAAGACTGGTTCTTTGCTTTGTTGCTAAAACATGAACTTCCTTGCCAGTAAATATTGATTCCTGTTGGAATTAGAGTGTTACACTGATTCCCGTCATATCAAATCAGATTCCAATTTGTGTTAATGCCAGTCTTATGACAATTATATTAGTAGAGCCCCCAGCAGAGGACGTGATGTTCAGTTTTATTTATTTTTTCAAATACAGATGTATGGCTCACTGGTGAGCTTGTGCGATGCCAAATGGGAAGCAAAGTTTGAAGCTCTGAACTGGCTTTTCCTTTTTCGCTCGGGAACATGAAAACAGCAATTCCTGAAGTTTGATCAAGCCACACAACACTTCAAATACTGCACTTTCTTCCAGGGTCAGCCTTATTAACCTGTGGGGCTTTTGATGATTCTCATCTAGTTTACGTGGCCAGAAATAAGAGAAAAAGGAGAGAATATAAAGCAACATATATTTATGCACATGAAGGACAATGTGAAAATTAATAGGAAACATCAATTCTAAACTGAATTATACCACTAGAAGCAGAGAATGAGTCCCCTGGCATCACTCTGCCTATGAGAAGCAACAGATCAGAATCTGGATCACAAAGCTCAAGAATATTTGCATTTTTCAGACCTTTCCTCTTAAGATTATTTCATTTCCATCTATGCTAGACAGCCAGAAGAGAGGACACATGCACATCCATTAACCATATGAGAATGGGACAGAAGTGTTCTTTGCTAGATAAGCGAGAGACAAGAATGAACTGTAACATTCCAAAAATGCTGTGAAGAAAGCACTGATATGGCCTAAAATTAAGACTTTTTCTTTATTGTCTATAAGATTCAATATTTATATTAATACACGCAAAGATAAAAACAAGTATGCACAAAAAAATAAGCTTGTAGACTGAGTTACTCTTTCTAAATTACAAACCAAAGAGGACACAGGGTGGCACATGATTACTTAAGTGTGGGGAAGGATGTAATATTTCTGTCTTGTCATCTGTACTTTCAAAGTTAACTGAATTTTTTACTTCCAGTTTCCAAATCATGGTATTTCATAACTACACTTACATCAACTTTCCATAACTGTGTCTGACAGTGTACACTCTCGTTCTCAGAGAGCAAAATAAACCTGATTTTCTTTGCAATGGGCTCAGTTCAGCAGGATCAAATTTGTAATATTAACAAATCATCAAAACTCAAGATAGCATCTAAAACCAGTGTCATATATAAACCTTTAACCATGTCTTGGAAACACATTAGTCATGAATAGATTAAACAGGCTCACTGCAAAGTGATTTTTCATCCATTTTCATTCAATTTTTCTTCAATGGCTGATGAAATGTTCTTTAAGCAATATTCCACCTTGTTTTCATCAGGCTTTGTCCAAACTCTTAGGTTTGCAGTGGTCTTTACAAGTCTTTACTTTGCTGATATGCATATACAAGCAAATGCCAGTCAATTTGCATGACATACACACCAGGTCCCCAGTGCCACCACCACCCGGCAACCCTGCTGCACTAGCAGAATTCTCAGGGCCAAGCGAGCTACAGTCAGATTTACGCCTGTATTAGCACACATGCCCTAAGTGGACCTGTAGATCCAAGCAGGTGACTCAGAAGACCCAATGTTTGGAACTTCTATTATTTTGATGGGCTGTATTTCAGACTAGATCTAGCCTGGAGGCACCAGATGCCCACCTAAGTGGAACCCTAGAGTTCACATTCCAGGTCCAGCAAGAATCCAGGTGCCTGATCCGCAGTGGGACCACTCTGGGATGAGAAACACAAACTAATGCCAACAATTAGCGCTTGCACCTCAACAGCACCCTTACAGCTTGAACAGGCTAATGTACATGTGCCTTTAGGCACACTTCTCCACTGAACAGTAAGTCTCATGTCAGACACACAAGAAAAATCCAGCAGACTTCAGAAGTTTCAACAAGAGGCAATCCAGCACCCTGCAACCACAGAGCAGGCAAAAGACCGGAGCTTCCCACAGGATAAAGTTCTTTGTGCTTCTTCATAACCTGGCCACCTGGATCTGCCCCAGATCCTCCCCTTCCGTCTACTTGCTCATAATGTCCACGCAGGCATGGGCTGAAGCTGAGCCATGGCCCAAGGCTCATCCTTTCCTACCCAGGACATGCCCTGAGACACTCACCCTCAGCAAGTTCCCACTTCAACCTCATTTTGTTCTTCTCAGTGGCCAAAAGTACTAAAAAGAGTTCATGGTCAGAGTTCACCTTCTGGACTGGTTTCTTAGTTTTGGTAGTAGACTTAGTCCAAACTGCAAGTACAAGCAACCAGAACTCCACCTGCAATTGGAAGCAACAGTCAGACTGAGCTTTCACCATAAAAATCATACATAAAAAGAAAAAAACACTCTAACTTACATGCTATACATAAAAATAAAATAACCTAGTTTACATACTAGATCAAGTTTGACAACGAACCTAATGACTTCAAAGAACTTTTAAGCCTTAATATGAAATCACAATGTGGTTAATATCAACTGCAAGAATGGGGCAGATACTTTGAAGATGTCTACGAGAATTGGTACAAGGGAATCACATAATTGAAAAACTGACCCTTTGGGGAAGAAGAAAACCATAAAGACAAAGAAACACTAACTCTAGCAATTCCACTCCACATATTTGAGCAGAAAGCAGCCAAGTTGCGTAACATAACAGATACTGCACAAAAGATAAATCAAAACCAGCAGTGAAAAATCTCTAGATATTAACACACATTAAAAGAGTGAAAGTTTGTCAGGAAATATTCCAGCATCCTAGGAGCAGCCCCAGGAAGATGCCTGTCAACTTCACATATTTTAACGAAATGTAGAAGCAGATAATTCATATCGCTTCTTTCTTCATTAGACAAACCTAATTTACTACGTAACTTTTTTTTTTTTGTTTTTTTTTTTTTTTTTTTTTTTTTTTAAACCAATTGTTTCTCACAGTTATGACACAAAACTCTCAATTTAATGTTGTCTACCTTACTGGAAAGTTTCAGCTGGAAGTGGAATGCAGCCCAGCTACTGCTCAATAAAAATAAGTAATACATCTCTTAATTAAACTACCTAATATAAACAAAGAATTAGTGAAATACATTAAACGAAGCATATAAACTTAACATATACATTTAAAAAAAAAGTCTGTAAACATTATGAACATACATTTTAGGTTCCTTTTTTCAAAGGCAACAGATATGAAAATGCACAAGTGGAAACATATCAAGCTTCACTGCTTAAACACGAGAATAAAACAAACAAACAAACCAATCTCTTGAATTTATGAGGTTCATCTGTTTTGTTAGTTGAAGCTAAAATAACACTTCCTCTAGTGAAAAAGTGGCCCATTGTTTGTTATGGGACTAAGAGCAGATATAGATTTTCTTTTTAACAGCAGACTAGGTATTTTTGAAAGCAGAAGATAATAGTAAGAAACTATTTTGCAGTACTGTCTCTTGCTTTCAGAAGAAATGTAACAGCAAGAATGTTAACATTTTTCAACTAGTTCAAATTAAAAAGAAAGAAAAGGCCATAGTTTTCACTGTTATCTGTTAAAGGGTTCTAAATCAGTTAGGTAAAGCCTAAAGCACTGCAACACAAGACAGGAACTGCAATACTGCTTAATTTAAAAGGCAAAACAAAAGAGAAATTTAATTATTACCAAAAAAAATTCACAAAATACAAACCAAAAATTGTTGTTCAGAATTTTAGTACATTCAGTAGCCTAAGATGTTTTGTCAACCTCTTTTGACCCAGGTTCTAAAAATATAATTAAGAAGATTTCACTCCTTCTGGGGAAACTACTATCTTTTATCAAAAGAGAAATAATGTTAAACATCTGCCAAATCCAAGCAACTCAGTCAACGCAATCCAACAGTTTTAGTGAGGATTCTGGCTACCTGGTACACTGCATGAGCTCCTACAAGTCAGGACTAAATAAGCATCCTAACTACAGTGCTCGAAGAGCCTGGTAACAGAAGCATTGGAAGGAATCTTCCACAGGATTCACCCTCATCAGAAATCAAAAGCTCTAGAATCAATCAATTACGTGTGGAACAAAGATAATTAACACAGAATATTGCTCGTAGATGCAGCATAGTAAATATATTTTGATTTAATTTTCCATCCCTACCTCTTGTCTTAAAATCTGTCAGCTGAGGACAAGGAGAGGTAACTGCATTCCAGCAATGGCCAAAAGCAGTTAATCCCAGGGTGTTTTAGGATCCATTTGAAGGAGAGCTGTTTCACCCGTAAGAAACATTGAAATGCTTGCCCGCACCTGCTATTTCATATTCTCCTCAGTGCACAGGAAAAACAATAAAAACCCAACAAACTTTTTGAATAACAGGAAAACAGCAATCCTCCACACGGCCCAGGCATACTGCTAAAGGTCCTTCTGCAATGATGGACGAGCCATAGGCAGTCAAAGCCTGAAATGATCTCTCTTACACTTTACCACCACTTTAAATGTCTTGCTGGTCTTTAACTCAAAGCTTTAACTCAAATAAAAGGTAGTGAAAGCCTGCGGGTCTCGTCTGTGCCAGCATCAGCGCTGGTCCTTCTCAAAGCAAAGCTGTCAAGTAGCCAGGCTAAGAGTAAACACACTTACACGCTTGTCATCGATAGCTTCAACACTTCTCCAGCACATGTTGAGGCTACCAACCTGAGACCATGCTGCTTTCAAACGCACCGAGGCAGGGGACTGTCCATTATTTCACGTGAGACCTCTGCCTACAAAACTTTCTCATTCCACGTCCTGTAACATTCTATTCTTTTTCCGAAAGATGACTGGTTTTGCTCAGCCCGGCAGAAGATTTGTCCATATATGGACAACAGTAAAGACAACAAATGGCTCTTTTCCCAGTCTATTATCAAGCCAGGAAATTAGACAGCCCGAGGCAGTCTGCCTTCCTTACTGGGGCCAGAGCCCAGAGAGGAAACCTTCACCAGTCTGTCAGTCACCCACTTTCACAGGGAGGTAAATGGATGCTTTCCCTTTATAGCCCCAGCACCAGTCTTAAGATTTAAGCCCTTACACAGCCACAGGAGATAACGGAGTGCTCATGATGACAGCCAATGTTACATAGTGTCCCGTAGGTCTGAGAGAAAAGGGGAACGACGGGTCAATAAATCCAGCAAGCCTGAAAGGAGAAACCAAGTCCCTTGTGTGTTACTTCCTAAGCCCATTTACATTTCCATACCATTGCTAAAATTTTGTCCAATTCTGTCCAAACCAAAAGTGTGCTGAATGGTATCAGCATGAAATATTTTACCCCCTGTATGGATGGGTGTTTTCCCTCTCCATCATCAACAGCTGAACTCATTTTCTCTAGTAATAAAGCACCCATGGCAGGAATATGTTCTTAGAATAGCTCTCGAAAATAGATTCAAGGTACAAGCAGGCTAAAACTTCCCAAGCAGACCAAAAAGTACAGTCCTCCTTCCACAATGGAAAGCCTGCAATGAAACTCCTTCCACAGAGTCAGCTCAGCTGCTTAGAAACTTAGTAGCAGGCTGTTCCTTGCCTTTTTAAGCTGCAGCAAAGGAAATGATTAAGGAAGCATTAAAACCTAAATGCACCATAAAAGGCATGTGCCAGAAAACTAGTTGCTATTTGCAATAAAGAACAAGCCTTATTTACACAATAATAAAAAAAAAAAAATACAATCCCAATGTTTTCTTTACATAGCCAGAAGAAAAAATACATATATTAAAAGAATATTAACACAGGCTGATGTTTCAGTCCCTCAGATTGGCAGGATTTCTTTCAGAAACTTAAGTAGGTGGGACTGTATCTCTTCAATGGAAAAATATGAACTGATGTGTCATAACCTATTTTTGTTTTGTTGGGATTTTTAGTGCTTTTCTTTTGCCAGAAAATTCTTTACTGCCCCTTCCATTTCTTGATGTCTCAACTGCCTTTTCATCTATGTTTGTTTTCTGATTGGCAAGGAAACTGTGAAACTCTATCTTGTTTCTTTTATATGCCTTCTTGCTCTCTTCCGTTTTCCTCCTATTAACACATCCTGCGCACGTTAATCTTTCAAAATACACTTAGAAATAGGACCCGCCAGCACTTTATGCTGCCAGCACTAGTCAAAGGCATTAAATAGGGAGATGGCTACTTAGAGCAGTTGTGGAATTCTAACTATCAGATGAAAATTTTGCTATTTCTCAAATTGTTATAACAATCTCACTCACTTTATGGCTGCTTTCACTTGGCAATGCTGTAAAAAACCCCACACGGCAGCATGTTGGGTCTTTCAGAGAAAAGTCCCTTCTGAAGCGGAGCTGTGATGGGATAAAATAAATAAATAAGCACATTAAAATCTTCTTCCTGGAGATATTGCGACTACCAAGATGTTGTAGGAGGAATTAATTAACAAAACTTACAGGAGGTGTTGGAAGGCAGGAAGGAGGGAAGGAAGAAGCCACCCACCACACGCACTGAAAGCTCTCTCACCCCTGCAGCAGCTCAGCCTAACAGTGGAAGCAAAGCCATGATCTCAGACCACCAGGAATCCCACTCCATGTTTTAGGATTACATGAATAGATGACTTATGTTGCTAAAATCCTGTTACCAGCACTTCCTAGTGCTCTTTACTCCCTGTCCCAGCTTCCAATAGTTGTCCAGCTTCTACATAAGTGATACATTTGATGGTGTTAGGAGAACCAGTAAAGAAAATCTACTTACCATAATTCTTAGTCTAAGCTATGCATAATGCAAAATTAGTATGCATGCTAATGGTGAAGTGGGAAATGGTGAATAAACAGCATCTACAATCCCAGTGCTTTAACAACAGTTTAACAGCAATATTTAAAAGGTATTTTTCCTCCATTCTTTTCAAGACTGTTGAGATCAGTTGGAGGCAGCGCTACCTCATTTGCCCAGCACAACCCTCCACGTGGAATCTGCACGGAGAAGCAACTGGTGCCTACACGCAGGCAGGGTAGCTAATAACCACGGACACCCCGTAAGATGGGGAAGCAGTCTGCAGCCATGTTTTGGACTCCAAACCATAACTAACAGCACTGGTCCCTGCTCTAGCCTCAGAAATATCAGCTACCATTGCTCTTCACAAAGCTTCCTGATTTTCAATAGTGTCACAAGTCCACCTGCCACGTGAGAAAAATAATAAAACAATAAAATTGTGAATATCAACATGAATTCCAAGTTAAATTTAACAAAATATGAGTGTGCACTATTACTTTGAGCTGAAAGTGTATGAATTCCTAAATATATTATGAACCAGATACTAACTTCCCGAAATATGGCACCTGCAGCCAAAACAACAAACTAAAATACTCTCAGAAATAAAACACACTTCTCTGGGCAGTCCTACTGTACTTCCTACAAATCCCAATAAAATCAAGTTTTGCGGTTTCTCTTCCCCAAATTGTTATCCTGACGCTTTTTAGTGTGTGTGTTAGGGAGCTTTAATAGTCTGTTTCCACCATTGTCCTACTAAAAAAAAAAAAAACCACACATTGTCATATTTTCAGTCTCAAACATTGCACAAGTGGCTGGAGGGCAAGCAGGGAGTTTCCTGCCTTTAGCAGCAGGTAAGAGCACTCCAGCTGCTACAGTATCAACATTGTCCTTAACTCATTTTTAATACTCGCCACAAAAACAAAGGGAAATAAAAAGCCTGTGTTAACTCCAAAACAGAGTTGATAAATCAGAACAGCACCTCTAATGTATTTGTGACTACTTCCTCTTTTTACAACAGCTACTTAATGTTTTATTCTCTTATAAATGGCCATAAAAACATCATTAGCAGAAATTAGCAGCAGAGCTGTAAAGTTTTTATTAAAAAAGCCCACTACTTGTAATGCTCTCCTTTCTCTCAAGTTTCGTTACCATAAAATGCAGCTCATGCTCTTCAGCTTGTGTCAGTTTATGATTTTACAGCAAGATGGTGTGAAATCCTTGGTGCTTTAATATAATGTAAAAATAATAATATTTAAAAAAAAAATAAGATTATGACAGTAGTTTTGGATGAGGTTGTTAATATGACTTATTCTTTAATACAGACTTCCTGATGATGTCCTTTCAAATTCATTTTCCTGAAAGTGAATCAGTCATTATTTAATTCACAAGGCATTAAGAACAGTATCACTCTAGTTTAAAAAATATATGTATTTGAATATCAATGGCCATTCTTATCTCTGTGTCCAGCTGTTATTTAGAAGCTTTTAATAGGATTTTAGTTGCACAGACATCTTTGGCCTGGAAAAATGAACAGGCATGAAATGACCATAAACAGAATAAAAATCTTCAAGTTGTTACAAAAACATACTTTGTTTTATGTAACAAAATCACTTTATCCTACTGCTTTAAAAACACTTTTACAAGTTTTCCCCATGGAGATTTATGCAGAGTTAACTATATAAACACCTGACCATCATATCTTATAACTCTAAGAGAGAAAGAACAACTGCTAATACAGCTGCCCTTCCCACCACGGCTACTGTAAGGCTCATTCAGATCACAAACAGCACAAGGAATTACTAATAATGTAAAGAATTACTGGCTTTTGTTTGTCTGTTTTGTTTTTGCTTTTTTAAATAAGAAAGAACCACTGGAGAACCATTATGACCAATAGAGGGGAATGGAACCCTTCAGAGGAGTCATTTTCATTCCCATATCTGCATGCCTAAGTAAATGAAAGCCTTTAGGTAAACATCTAAAAAATAAGTTCCAGGAAAAAAAAAAAAAAATGATGTAGGTCTGGCTGAATTGTGAAAACATCTTTGCAATAAGTGCATATGAAGTAGGAACTTTTCTGCTTTCCGTTTTTTTATCAGCTGTACAGATTCCCATTATCTAACATTCAGAAAAAAAGGTTACTGAGCACCAAGCCTGTTCTCTATTTTACTCCTACAGTCCCTACTGAAATGGAACAGGAATAAGAAAAGCAGTATTTTTTCCCCTGGAGTGTTTTTAAAGACTTTCTGGTTACAAATTCTTTTCACATAATTACTCACTCCAAAAGCTATCACTAAGGTAATTCTCCATGCTCTGTATTCTGACAGCTGTGACAGAGAAAAACATTTGAATATCCCAAACAATCAGACCAACTACGGGTATAATATGGAATTCATGTTCTTTCATTTAACAGCATGATTGACTTTTTCTGATGCCAATTCAGAAAAAGACACTTCAAACAATTAGCAGAAAACTCATCATCTTCCAGAGGCCAAAACCAAAATTCAACAAAAGGCACTGACCATTTCTGTTCTGAATTTTTGAAAAACTCACAGCAGTTCCCCAAGTGATGAAATGCAGTGTGTTCCCACTTCACTCTCTATTTTTTTGAGCAAAATAGAGAAGAATACATGCAACTGATCTGGTTTAAACACATATGGATGCAGTAGATCAAAGCGATATTGTCACAACTTAATGCACTTTAGTTTCCAAGATGGCCTGAAAAAAACATTGTCAACTGCAATATGTTGTCTGATGAAGCTGCTATAACATCAGATTAAAAACATTGATTTCAATGTTTTTTTTTCTAAATCCATGCATCTTTTGTGCATCTAGCATCTCTTGCTATTGAGTCAATTTCGTTTGTCCTCTACAAAGGATAAAAAATTAGAAGTTCTGTTGAACTCAGATTTGGCTACATGGTATTTTAAAATAAAATGCTCTCCAGAGTTTTGTAAAATACTCTTCATGAATGAAACCTCTCAACACTGCTATGAGGGACCGGCAGGAACAAATCAGATTCATAAACCACAAAGAGCCAACAGAACTAAAAGATTAGAGCAAATATCATGGCAACTGAAGTCAGTGACAAACCTTGCATTAAACTGAGTATGGCTGCAATTTTGTTCCGTTTCCAGGGAACACAAATGCACTACACCGGTTGAGCTGCACTTCTCATAACTGAATTGCAGGAGTCCCTTAACAAATTACGCTTGAGAAAGGAGCTGAAAACATCACGGACCTCTTGCTTCAAAGCCGTGAATGTGTCTCAGATGCAAAAGAATAGTTGGAGAACACAAAGATATCACAGCTGTCATTAACAGTTCAAATCTACTGAGAGAATAAAGATTAAGAAAACAAACACACGCACACACACACACCCTCTGGAAGGACACTGATGCCTTTTTTTACAAGGATTTCATCCCATCAGATACCCAAAGATGACGTATTTAATTATTTTATTGCTTTGTCAGGTACAATATTTGCACCCTACAAATACATTTTGAACTAATGATCAATTTTGACTAAATTTCAGTGAACTTTTGATACACGCAGCAAACAACTACATGAGAATCAGCAGCTAGGAAGAGGAGAGACAAAGGAAAGGCTACAGATAAAGAAGAAAAGACAACATCCTACCCACATTATTAGACAGCAGAGATTCCACAGAGCTGGAGGGCTGGGCAGAGAAAAGGGAAGGAAAAGCTCCAGGGACATCCCACCTTCAAAGATCCAATGCACACGGAATGGCTTTGGGTTTTGGAGGTTATTAGTCTTTGTCTCATCTAACTTCTACTGCTCTGTCACAAGTGCAGAGATGAGTAGATACCCAGTGTTACAGCAGAAAAGCTGTGTAAGCTAGGCAGCTAAAACATGATGATGTGTAAAAGGACAGCAGTGCTTAAGGGATGCTCAGATTATGTCACTGTTGAAAAAGGAAAAAAAAAAAAGAGAGCATTATGGCAATAAGATAACAGTATTTTTGTTTTGGCATTTTACCTGAACAATTCATAAAATACATATGATATACATGTAATTATTTTCCTTCAAAACAGCATTACTACCAAAAAGTGGAACAGAAATAAGATGTTTAAAAAGAAAGTTTCACAAAACTGAATTTAAAAGGTTTTTAAAAGGTTCACTGATCTGTGCATCAACTGTTATTTGAGGTGATAAAACTGAAATCTGTAACCTTCACACACAAAATTTCGCAGCCAAATATTATAAAAGATAAACAGCACTAAATAAAGAACAGCAAATAACTGTTAGAGGTAAAAAATAGAAAGTGACTTTTATTTATAACATAAATGTCAGTGCATATGCTTAGAATGAATACAGGAATGAATACCATAGAAACTGAGGATATTCCTTTCTTTGTAATCACTGTTCAATTTTAAAGATGATCATCTATTTCTCCTTATTCCCCCCTTTCCTGATACTTCCTCTAAAAATAAATAAGTAAAAAGAACACTTTAACCACTTTAACATTGAAGAGTTCTTAAGTTTCTTAGTTCCATAGAGATTTCCAAACTGAAGTAAAGACGGAGGATTGAATTAAGAAAAAATCCATTAAAAACACCAGAGCTGAACGCTGTTCAAACTCTCCCCAGGTACAGCTTAAGCGACAACACTGACTGACTACGCAGCTTCCTATGGCCAGGACACATCAGCAAACGTACCGGAGGAAGGATCCATGGCCTGGAATTTAAAGCACAGGGCAATGTTACCTTTGTGGATGAATACAGATTAAAAGGCGAAACAAACAGAAAAAAAAATGAAATGGTAACTGTCAAAAAAATTATGAATTGCAGATACAGCCTAGAAATATTTGAAGGACATTGGGGTTTTTTCTCCCCATTCTCTTTCATCTTTTTCTTCTCCCCCAGTAATGCTGTGGTAAACTTGTTATCTTTATTGTTCCTGCTATTTCTCAACAAATATACTGTTGAGTAAATTCAGTAAATATTGTCACTATTTACTAAAACAGTGATTCTTTCCCTCAATGAACATGTGTTTATCTAAGAAAAACAGCAACAGCAGAAGCAGGCCTATTTAAAGTTGATCATTACCTCCCTTTACAGCCTTAACACGGGCACATTTGAATTGGTTTGACCACTGGCCTTCAACAGAATGATGTAGTTTCATGTTTTTCATTTGAAGCCGCTGGATTCCCAGTGTCTGTGACCCGATTATGGAAAATGATAAACACAACAGCAAATGAAGTCATTGGAAGCCATGGACACCTCTCTGTTCGAATCAATACAGCAGTGCGGTCTGGTAGAGCGATGCCAGGTGTGGAAGTCAGGTCTTGAATCCCACACCTGCTTCTGCTCTTGATCTACTTGGTAGCCTTTTCTAATTCCGTTGTTTCCCTAAATGAAAAATAAAAATCATGGGGATCCTAAGGGGCCTGGGTGTTGGGTAACTCTGCTCAACTTCCAGGTCTGTTTAGAGGATGTGTCAGAGCTCAGCCAGTTCTCCACAAAGACACAAAAAAGAAAAAAGTTTTAGTGAGTTTCAGCTTACCTCCAATCACTGATATACCCCAAATTAGTGACTATTCTGGCATTTCTAATGCGCTTCACATTCTTCGGTAATATACACAGTTCACTACTGCCCCAGAGTCCAATAAACACAAATGCCCACAGAACTTAAATGTGGTAATAGGCAATAAGCAAAACAGAAAAGCCAGTAAAACAACTAGTAATTTCGTGTTCTGCGGAGAGTGTACATTGTAAAATTAAAAGGACTCAAGCCTTGTTGGGGGGAAAAAAAAAAAATACTGAGTAACACTTTTTACCATCAACACCTGACAGCTTCTATACCTTCTACGCTGAATAAAGTACCAGGCAAATGAAGCAGAAGTTCCATGTCAAAAAAATATGTATCAACTGACCATCCAATTAGAGACTTTCATAATGCTGACATCCAAGACAGCAATAACATTTTATCAACGCTTTAAGGCATGCATCCCCTCCCTTCTTAAGCTTACTCTGCTTTAACTTCGAGCAGGTTTTCATCTGGTGCACGATGTGGTCATAAGAATGTGCTTGCTTGGGGCAGGAGGACACATGTATAGGAAAAGGTGGCCTCAGGGAAGAAAAATGAGGTCATTTTGGGAGGGGGAGTTTTAGTTTATGTCAACTCAAAGTAGTCACTGGGGACTACAGGAAACTTACCCTACGCCAAAAAGCCAGGCTTTGCTGATCTGCTGCCATCTCAGCTCCCTGAACCAGCTTGCTTTGAAGTGGACAAGCTTCTGCACTAACAGAGAGGAAGGGGAAGGAAGCAAGCAGTTGCAGCAGTTTAAGCCCTCACTGCTCTTACCAGGTTTTCACAACCTGCTTCAAACTTATCAGCTCTAGAACTGGACCAAGGTCACTTTTGCAGTCTGCCCATCAATTACTGCAGCCAGTAGCTCAGTATTTTACCAGAAATTCACCTTCACGTGCATCACATGTGAGGAAACCAAACAACATGCTTGAGCCTTTCTTCTGCAATCACTGCAAAGCTGTGATTGCAAAAAAACAAAGCTGTTTTGCAAAAGACCTCTGCAGAGCAAAGAACTGTAAATTAGGTATCTCAGCTGCCTGAGAATTCGGTTCCAAACTGAAGTATAGCACAAGGCAATTCTGTATTTAAACAAACCTCACACCACACTCCACTTACCAGTTTATGCTTCAACAGAGGGATTTCTTCTCAGCATTGCCCAAAACAATTGGGTAATTGTTCTCACATTCTCTTCTCAATTATAATAAATATAACAGATTTTAATTTCTCCACCATTCCTCTCTTCAGCTCCATAAGCATGAATAGAACAGTCTTCAAACAAGAAAAACAAAAACCTTCTTTCACAAGTGCTCAGAAAAAAAAATGTTTTCTGGCAACCCCAAATGGCAAGCTATTTTGATTCATGTACAAGGTTGTTAAAACAAGATGCTGCAAAGTGCTACAAGAGTGGGTCAGCCTTTCAAAAGGAACATATACATACTGAAAGAACCAAAACAAATAAAAGGTTAGCCTTGCAGCCAAATCAGAAGCTACTCACTGAAAACATCACCTTGTCAACAAGAACCAGGACTTGTCTCGGACTAGTTAGGAGGACATCCTGCCATTTATAGCAAAGTAACACATTAACATCAGCTGTATTTACAGTTCATCCATGGCTAGAGACATCTGAGACAATTCATGTTTGTAGACATGGAAAAGGGATATACAGTGTATATTCTGCCAGATTTATTAAGTTATTAAATTACAAATCAAGCTCAAAATAAAGCACTGGATAGAACAGTAAAACTTTCAGAAAGACCTAGTAAAATAATGATAAAATAGAGGGCTGGCTGGCACACACGTGGAAATGTCAAAAAGAAGTTATCCAGTTAATAAAGATAGTATTAAATCACAAAAAGTGAAGAAATCTATAAAAAGGTTATCTTTAAGTACATTAAACTACATCAGATGCAGCAGGCACTCTTTATATTGTCATTAAAATAAAAGTTAAGCAGAAAGAGAATGTGTGACATTAGATAACCCTCACACTTAAAAATCCCAAACCTTACATCACACGGAAAGGATTTCTTCAAAATTTGACAATTTACTGAGTGACATTTACAAAGCAAGTCTCTCATCTTCCCCAAGAAGAAACCATTTAGAGTTTATAAATAGCTTTCTCTAAAAGGATAAACACTTTCTTCCGCTTTTATCACATTCCTTTCAGCAATAAAAACATTCAATTCTTCTTACCAGTTCAACTTTTTTCTTCTTTTTCTGAATCCTGCCTCTCCAGTACTATTGCCACGTCTTGATCAGCCATCATCATCATCATCTTTAACATAACGTACAAGCCATCTATACACACGCTTCATTCATCCTCGTCAAGACGTTTTGTTTTCCCTTTCCCCTATGAACATTCACTGACAAATTTCCAGCCGCAACTTTTAAGAAGCCTTCCAGAGCCGGGAGCTGAGGAAACACAGACAAGCTAAACACTTGCCCATAGCCAGGCAGCAAGCCACATCTTCCAGCAAGGGTCCCCTACGCAGCGGACACATCTTTCATTCAGGAATTCGTAGAACCTGCGGTTCAGGCTGCGGGAGCCAAGACTTTGGTCCATAGAAACAAGGTCTGCCCTCGTGCCACAAGCGGTATAAAGATTTCTCTGCTGCTCCATACAGCTGTGCCCCTATGCTAGGAACTAAAACAGAACAGAGCCTGTTCTCCAGCCACAAAACACAGCAGCGCTATGCAGCCTGGGCCCACATCGCTCATCTCTTCCCTTGGCAAGAGGTGGGAAGAGACGGACATCGCACTCCACGCTGCATTTTAGGAACCTCCCTGGCTTTCGCGTCTCCCAACCAGCCAGTGATTAAAAGAGTATTAGTTAGGCCGTGGTGAGAGTTGGACACCTAAAGTAACAGGCAGTTAGAGGGCTAGAGGTTGAGCCCACGTCCTATCTGTGCTCAGCTGACAAGCATAAACACAGCATATAGCTCCAACGAAAGTCCAAAAGAGGTTTTGAAAGAAACAGGTTATCTACAAGCACGTTCCTACCCACAAACAGCCTGTGGAAGTTGCTACAACGTGCCAGAGAGCCTGCTCTCCGTGCCACAAGGACGAAGGCAGCGGTTGCACGGAGAACGCGCTGTTCTGTAAACACTGCACACTGCAAGTCACCCATTCGCTCCGGCCTCTCCAAAGCTCTTCTCGAGAGGACACCTCGAATCCCAAGCCCCTCACGTTCATAGCCACGAGCTGAAAGCCATAGGAGCCTATTCCAAGACTCAAGACTCCCAAGAAAGCTGCTTCCCAAACGTAGCTGTGTCACAAGTCCTCACAGGTGAGAACCCAAGTCTAAAGAAGCAGGAATGGTGAGACATAGCCATGTAGAACTGCTTTACTCCCAAGCACGAGCCTAGCATGAGGAAACCCAAGCATAACGGCTAAGGCAGTGCCTGTTGAGAACAGATTACTTCAGTTTCCTGTTACATCAAACAGCAACTTTCATCAGTCCTAGGTTTGCTTAAAAAAAAAAATCCTACTGACATCACACTTAGGGCTGGGCAGACAGTGGCAGATTAGGAAATACAATGAGTCACTGCAAATACAGAGCACATAGGAAGGGTTTTCTAACTGCTGTGCAAAATTCAGTATTACGAAGAAGAGACGATACAGGCAAAGAGAACTCCACCAGAAGTAGAGTAGCAGCAACACAGACCAAACAAAACCTCTGCAGAAAATGGAAAACGACATGTAAAAAGGACAGAGAAAGAGACAGGCATGCTGTGGGAAGGGACAAAACCCACACAGAATTCGGCAATCAAGAAGGAAATATCAGCTAAAATAAGCTGATGGGTGGACAAGGAGGAAACAATACGAAGCAGAGAAGCAGATAAGAAGGAGAGAGAAAGCGAGCGGTGCAGAGACAAAGCGCAGGCCATAGGGCTACGTGCCAGAAGAGAATTCACCCAGGAAAAGTTTCCAAGGTATCCGTGTACGCACTAAAGAAACACAGGAGAAAAAAAAAGGTGTTAAGCAAAAGCATGATTTATCATGAACAAGTGAAATGTGTTAGGAGAGAAAATATTAGTGAAATATAAACTAAGACATACAACTTTTTTAAAGAAGAGAGAAGAGCAGCTTTAACCAGTTTGCAAGTAAATAAAATGGAGACACTACTGACGAAATACAGTGCACAAATGGAGCCTGGACAGTGAAGAAAACTAGGAAGGAATGAACAGGACAAACACTTGGCCATCGTAACTCAGACATCTTATACTCCGAGTCAGAGTACCCAGCGTTGCAGAAATGCTACTAAAATACTTAGCACAGAAAAAAAAATAGTGCCTTTCCTGGCAATTATAAAATTTCCCTACAGGATGAAGCGAAACAAACTATACTATTGAAGGGCCGAGGCAGCACAGAAGCACAGCCTGCCATTTCAGGGACATAATTCAAGATGGGTCGGAGTGTAATTAAAGACACAAGAGTTTTGTGCAACGTCGCTAGAACTTGGGATCTCAACGTTTTCTTTCCTTTAGGAACTATCCACGGCTCGGCATTAGGGGATTTTTTTCGACGCAAGTGGAAGGGCGAGAGGAAGGAAGAACGCTGGAATTATTAACAGCTGAATAAACTTTGGTAAGCACAGACAAACTGCACCGGAGGCCGGGCACGACGCAGGAGCAGGGAGTCACATCAAGAAGCACCAACAAAAGCACTAAACCTCCACGGTTTCCAGCAGGAAGGTGGATTAACCAGTCTCAAATTCTGACTATCTCTTCTTTGGATCCTGCCATCAAAGGCTGCTATTACTACTGCTATGTTGGCTTTCTATTATTATTGTTATTATTGCTTTATTAGAACAGTAATAAAGAATACAGTAAGCCTTACCTTTTGGTATTGTTGAGCCAGAACTGCTTTAGAAAGCCTCCAAATAACACACAGCCCCCAATTCCAGTCCTACAGAGTTGTAAGATTTGGCACCTCTTAGCAATTTTACATATTACAGTTAAAAATACTACTCATGCAGACTAAGATCTGCTATTGATACATCTTGCAAAGAATATGAACTTTAGAAACAAAATTAAAGAAAAAAAAAAGACTATAGTTTCTGCTTTCCTAATGCCTCCTACGGCAAGAGGCTTATAGGCGAGAAAGTGTGGTGTAATTCATTGGGAAGATACATAAGACCAGCTTAATTCTATAATAAAGGAGCTCCCTGTTAAAATGCAAATACTATTTCTGAACTAATAAAAAGCAATTAGAGCCCTTCTAAAGATTTTTTAGCTAACAGCACAACTTACATATTTCTAGCTTGGAAGAAAAGCATTCCCAGTGCACACTAAAAATCAATCAAGTTGCCATAAAAATTGAGAACTTGTTAACCAGATTGTCCTTCTTCCCCTAAAAAAATTTCATGAGCATTTTTGGACTGCTCATTTTTCAATAAAATCAAGACTGTGAGCCCATACCTGCCTCTTCAACTCCTATTGCCTCTTCAAGCATACAGCAAATCAATACATTATGTCTGGTGTAACAGAAGTCAAACTCGCCTAGAAATACCAGTGAAGTTTGTTCTTCCCATACTAATTATGACAGCCTGACAAAAAGCATTGGTGAAACAAGGAAAACGTGCCTTGGGTTTTTTTAAATGGTGAAGCAGAGAAAAGTTACAAGGAGACTAAACAAAAAAAAAGCTCCCAGAACGAAAACCCTGTTTCTCCGTCTTGAAACAAATTAAATGGAAAAGAAAACCATCAAATTAAATGGAAGAGGGAACCATCTAACAGAAGAGGTCAACACAGAGGCTTGGTGGCGTCTCACCAGAGGACACAGCTGAGCACTGGGCACCTGCAGATGGTGGAAGCCCCACCAAGCCCTGCAAGGAGCCAGCAGCAGGTGGCACTCTTCAAGTGCGCACAAGCGAGGACACGTTACGCACGAGACTGGATGTGGGGGCAAGAGATACTAAAAAGCAGCATTGAATCTTTCTAGCTGTGATTGACACCTGTGAGGAGATGTGGTGGCTCTTTTTCGACCCTATATAACGCAATCCTCGCACCTAAAGTTCCCAATCAGTTATTGAGTAATACGAACTCAATGTTGATCATCACTGCATACTGACATACTTAAACCAGTGCCTCGTGAAGCTATTACATCTGCACACACTACTGCGACTGAAGTCTTCATATTAACAAGAAGACTGTTAATAAGATGGTGAGAAGACTCACCAACTGATCACTCATAAAAACATAATATTTTAAAAAACAAAACTAATAAACTTAGATTTTGTCACAGCTGTTGTTCAAAGCTAGATGGCAAATTTGTTACAATAAAGGGAATATATAGCTAAACATTTTGGAACAATATAGAAATCACTACTTTTATGGTATCTGCTAGTGAATAGGCGGTCCATACACCAAAGAATCAGGAAATGCTTTCAGAGCTCAAATCTACACAATATTATTACAAAAATGAGAACATCTTTCCAAAGAGCAAATGTAAAGTTATCTACCCTTGCAACTAGTGTTTCTTCATTTAACAAATGCAGACTTTTCTGTATTTTAGAGATTGAAATCAATACTCATTTTCCCAAATCTCATAAAACAGTAAAAGAAGAACAGATTTTGCAGCAGAATTTGAGAACAGGTACTTGTGATCACAACAGCCAGCAGAGGGAGTAAAAAACAAAACATAAAAACTCCAAACAGTTCTTTCTCTTTTTAATCTTCTTTAACTTAAAGTTTCCTTTAAAATTAAAATGGTCCAAAAAGTACAAATTCTAAAACATGAAAAAAAATCATTTAATTGTAACCTATTTAGCAAGAATAGCAATTACATTACTTTAAGTAGGGCTTATAAATTTACCTCACATACACAAACATAAACTCTCATAATTATTTTAAGAATATAAAACTAAATTTGTGTTTCAGGTGCACTGCATGTCATCTATTTCCACAAGATACAGCATAAGATCTTGAAAACAAACAAAAGGTAGCACTAATCTGCATAATAAATGATGTAGAAGTGATTAAGCCAAATATTTACCCTAGGTCTTTGGTGCAGGTGAGGGTTCAGATGAACATTTCAAGATCAAGTCATTCAGAAATAAACAACCATCTTCTCTTTCAAGTTTTCACCAGATCCAGCTGATGAAAGTGGCTTAAATGAAGGAAAAAAAAAAAAAAACCCACACAGGAGGAAGGACAAAAGCAGCGCTGACCAGAGACTTTAGCCTTGTTTCAAAACTTTAAATGAACAACCGTCCTACTCTAAAAGATTAAGACCAACATCCAACTCAGTTACATTATCCCACTGACCATTACTTAAAAAGCAGAACTACTTCTTCCACAGCGCGCCTTAAATAAGCAACAAGCCTCGGGAGAGTTAACTCTGAAGGATTTACCTACTTTCTCAAGGCCTGCGAGCGCTATGCAGCCCCAAGACAACAGGCAAACATGGAAAAGGGAGCTGGGAAGCCAAAGAGATAGAAGATTCGTTATTTTAAGTGTAAACTGCATGCTTCACAAACTACCCTTTGCAGAAAACAAACTAACAAAGTCTTACATAAATGCATATTATTTCGATGTTAACTGCTCACGCCCACAGTTTCCATTCCCTCGGCTTTCGGTTCTGTTTATTTGTCCATTTTCTCCCACTTTCTTCCACAGGAGACCAGCAGTGCTTCCACGTGGGACACACGCAGCTCCTGCATGTTCACGCAGACACGGGCACATCACAGGGCCCCAGTCCCGAGGGGCCACTGAACGACATCAGGAGCCACCACAAACCCACCGTGCTGCTTTTACAGGCAGTTCTGCTTCTCTAGTCACAGAGCCAGAATCCTGGGGGATAAAACCCAGGGACTATTCTGCTTTCCACAACGGTATCTAACTTTTAAGGTAGGTTTATTTACAAAAACCGAACTTGTCTACCTTTACATGTGTGATTCAGCACTGAAAAATCAGCATTTGACTTACAAAACCCTGATTACAGGTAGTAAATATACAAACCAAGAATAGGAGAGTTAAGTCAATATTAACTTTTCAGTTAGCCCAGGTAGCAGGAACACTTTTAGTTTTATTTAAGCTTAAAATTGCCATTCTTCCCTACAGCTACAAATCCCCCCTATATGCACTTTTCCCTTAGTTTTACACAGTCTGTAAATCTGTTACAGTCTGTTATATTTCAGCACAAGATAAACTTACTGCATCACAAAGAAAAGCAGGCAAAACACGATTTTATGCAGAGTTATCAATATATCAGTAACAGTTATAGAAGTACAAGGCCCAGCCTGTAAAATACTCCTACTCGAGAGCAGACTCAAGGGACACAGACTAAATACCAGCATCTTTAATAATATTGCCACACCTGCAACTTGAGAGACCTTGCTTGCAGAACAAATGTGGGATGCTCTTGTGGAGACAAGACATCTCACAAAACCCTGGAATGCCTGACAACTCACAGTACCCTAATTACGGCAGAAATCCACCGGAGAACAGATCCGGGACTGCAGACATGCTTCCTCCGCACGTTGTTTCACACTAAATTACACACTTAATAGATTAGGAGCAACCACACGCAAAAGGGCTACATAAAGTTCTGCATTCTCATCCAATGCTTTATTCAAAATCATAAGAAAACTGAAAGCAGTCAGCTGTGGCATAAACTGAATGCTCCCGAATCCAAAAATGTTAATAACAAGAATAATCTAAGAAAAATTGGAGAGCCTGGCAGTACTGCATGCAAGTAGAAAAAAGGGTGCAGAGTTAAAAAAGAAAACACATCTCCAGCAATTTCATTGCTGTACAGTCTTAAAAACTCTGTTAGGTCACTTTTCAGTATTCCCTGTAAAAATATTTAGTCTTCTCCTGTAAAAATATTTTGACTTTTTTGTCCCCAAAGTATAACAGCAGGTATGTATGGACGCACGTATGATTGAGAATCCGAAATACTATTTGAGAAGCACGGCGAGCTCCAAGACACAGCACATTATCTGCATTATTCTACATGATCTCACCCTCTTCAAAGCAATAACAGTCTTCCTGTTGTACTGTAACCAGCATTGTGTACAGTACTCCAAACACAGCCCAACAAGTGCTCTTTGCCACAGCCGCACTGTTACTGAATAGTATCTTGTTTGACTTCCCTCCACTCCACCTCTTTTTTCAGTCCGGTTTCCTAAGGAAATCAGCCTTATGCAATCACTTGGAGGGTGTACGCGTACGTACGGATCCACGCTCTGATGTGAATCTCTGCCTGCCTGACCTTACTAAAACCTCTGGAACCGCCTGGCCAGTTTCAGTCACGCCTGACACTGGATTAGAGACCTCAGAGATTTAAGTTCCTGAAAGTTTCACGAGACAGGCAGCAGAGGACAGAAAAGTGGCTGTGCCCAGAGAGCGGCTGTGTGTCTTATTAGAGATGTCAGAGAGCTCGCAGGGAAAAGAGCTGCTCTGCCCCTTTCCTGCCTGCAGGAAAATCTTCTGTCAGAGGTCACTGTCAGTCAAACACGAGTTTCTCCTGTTCAAGTGTTCCTAAAATTGCTTAAGTTGAAGCCATTGCTTCTTTTTAAAGGGTGTGTGTACAGAGCTGGTGTTCTCCATGTCTTCTTTTATTTCGTCGTGATTGTCGTGCATGACACGTTCTCTGGCTCTATCCTTAACTCTCAACGCTGCTTTTAAAAAACCAGTTGTGCTAGGTCCACAACTAGCCCTCTGCACTTCTGAAATGAAGAAAATAATAATTAAAAAAAAAAAAAAAGAGAGAGCGCATGCTTAAGAATCCCCTAAAGTCCTAAAAGTAACTGTGTATGTGGCACAATCAACTATCAAATAGTTTCAAAAAAATGCTTTAAATATAAAACTCTCTTTGTACACTTTTTCCATGTAACAGAACACAGCCACGCTTCTGGGCTACTACACTTAAGAAAGCTGCAAGCCATCAAGGCAAACAGAGGTTTCAGCGGGCATCTCTAGAACTTCTATGTCCCCTCAAAACCCTTACGTGCGTGGACTGAATACTACGGACCTGCACCCAAAAAGCCATAAAAGCGAGGGCACGCCAAGGGCTTCAAGGAACAAACCTCAGATATGAGGCAGTAGTATTAGGTGCAACACCCGCAGCGAGCCACAGCTCACCCAAGCCATCCTGAACAACCCTAACGATAACGGGAGCGTTGCCCGGGCCGGGGCCGGCAGCGCGCGGTGCGGCGCGGGGCTCCGCGGGGCCTGGGGCTCCATTGAGGGTGCGGAATGGAAAAAGAGGGTGAGAAAGTCGCCTCCATTCCGCTGAACTTTTGTTTTCTGGCCGATAGAGGCCGGTAGAGGACTGCGGAGAGGGAAAGTTTATCACCAGCGGCACCAGGATGGACTTCCCGGCTGCCCAGCCGAAAGCCACCGCCGACGGCAGGATCATCTACTACCCGCCCGGAGTGAAGGAGATCACCGACAAAATCACCAACGACGAGGTGGTGAAGCGCCTCAAGGTAACGCCTTCCCCCTCGCACCTGCCCTCCTTCCTTCCTTCCCTCCCTCCCTCCCTGCCGGCCTGCGCCCAACTTCGGGCCCTAAAGTGAACGCTTCACCCACCGTGCCCCCCTC
>JAVCKT010016855.1:4861-14880 GCA_032273925.1 Rhynchotus rufescens
AAGAAAAGAAAAGAAAAGAAAAGAAAAGAAAAGAAAAGAAAAGAAAAGAAAAGAAAAGAAAAGAAAAGAAAAGAATGATGTTTGGGGAACAATTACTCGGTGTCACTACATACTCGCCCAAGTAAGGTGGTTTTCATATTAGCCTTGTGGCTGGATCATCATGTCAAATTCTGAATGAAACAGCAGTGCTTGCAGTACCTTGACACACTGCAGGCTGAGGTATTAGCAATAAGGAGAAGACTTTTCTTGACAGGCAGCTAAATTCTAATTAAATACTTTGAAGGGGTCAGTGTCCAGGCCAAGAGGTTTAGAAATCTGAAGTCCTGCTTTGAAGCTGCACCTTCCTGGTGTTTGTTGGCTCTTTCCCCTGCCCTTCCCCTATACCATAAAGCCTTTTCTCAAAGAACACTGCAAGAGTTTTAAAATAATCTTTCTGCTGAGCATATGTTCTATAGAATCCCATTTTAATACATTACAGAATGCCTGATATTTTTAGATGGATAAAAAAAATATTGGAAGAAAAACCTATTATTAACTTTAAACCAGTGGGCAGCCTCCTTTTTGGACATAGTTCAGGATAATGGATGGGACTTAAGGTATTTTTCTTCATAGATGACTTTTTCAAGATTACTGTGATTATGAGTGCCTCTATTTTGTAAGAGCACGAACTCTGACATTCTTTAGAGGCCTGATTTTTAGGGCATACTTGTGCAGGGCTTTCTGGACATCGCCAACCTTTAAAGGCTGCCAACCTGCATATTAACATGACCACTGAAAATCTCTAGTAATATTTGGAAGCCTGTGCTCATATTTCAGTAAAAATAATTTGTCTAAAATGAATGGGAATAGCCTTCAGCTGTTGAATCCTTCAGCTTTAAGGTGCTCACCAGGCACCCAGGGCATTTCTATATCAGTGATTACTTTTTTTTTTCTAGTAAAATCTGAATGAATTAAATCCATCTTTAATTCATCGTATATGATTCATGAATGGTTCTGTTAGCGATAAATTCTAATTGTTAATACTCCTGTGACATTTAATTTTTACATTGATTTTGGCTTAATCACATTAGAAAATGCTAATATGAAAGAGCGCTGCCTGTGGCAAAAGAAAACTGAATTAATCTAACGGAAAAAAAATGGCATATTGTATATTTTGGCGGGTTAGAATACCTGCTTCCTTTGCTTGAAATTTGCTGATGTACAGCAACTAGCCTGAATGTAGTGCAAGAAATCAAATCCCTGTAATACCATATGCCATTTAGTGAATAATCACGTCCACACAATCAGCAGCCTCTGTAAGAGGCTTCTGTGTTCAGCTGGTTAAAGCAATCCTAGAATCCACAGCAAGGGCCTGCACTAATGCCAAGATAGGCATTATTGCAATAACTAGCATGCCTTAAAATAAATAAAGTCAGTGCCATTAACAGATTTTCAATATGAATAATTCATATTCAAATTCAAACTTAAATACAGTTCTCAACATCTTTTACAATATTCCTTCAATTATGTATTGATGAAGAAAGTAATCCCTTCCTGCCATTTATGGATTGCACTGTTATTTCTGGTTGCACGGTCACTGATGAAATGCTCTCGCTTTCCCTTCCCTAGACAAGTATGGTCTCTGTTGAAGGCCTGGCAAAACTCGTGGATCCTTCTCAACTGACGGAGGAGTTTGAAGGATCTTTGGATTACAACCATGATGAATGGATAGAGTTGCGCGTCTCCTTGGAAGAGTTCTTCAACAGTGCTGTTCATTTATTATCAAGGCTGGAGGATCTCCAGGAAATGTTGGCGAGGAAAGAATTTCCCGTTGATGTTGAGGGCTCAAGAAGGCTCATCGATGAACACACGCAGCTTAAGAAGAAAGTGATTAAAGCTCCTGTGGAAGAACTGGATCGTGAGGGTCAGAGGTTATTACAATGCATAAGATGCAGCGATGGCTTTTCCGGTAGGAACTGCATTCCTGGAAGTGCAGATTTTCAAAGTCTTGTGCCAAAGATCACCAGCCTTTTAGACAAGCTGCATTCCACCCGGCAACACTTGCATCAGATGTGGCATGTCCGCAAGTTGAAATTGGACCAGTGCTTTCAACTCCGACTTTTTGAACAAGATGCTGAGAAGGTAGGGAATAATCTACTCCTTTTATACTTTTATTAAGGCTTTATCACAAGGGCACCTTGGACATTTTTCCTTTCTGTAATTAGCAACATGAAATATTAATTGCAGGTATAAATCTCGTGATGCCAGCAGATGTACTTTATGTGACTCGTAAGTCAAATGCTCTGAACTAATTGTTGGATGTGGCAGGCATAATGATACCCAGAGCAACCTACTTGTGTCATTTCTGGTGAAACTTTTTCTGCTTTTTCATGTCATAATGAGTAAATATTATCATGAGAATCAGCCTTTATTCATGTTTTTTCTACGAACCTTATGAATATATTTTTCTGCATGTCATAGGAGCTAAAGAAGAATAGTTTTAGTGTTTGATATACTATGACTAATATTTGCACTTTTCATGAGTATAAGAGAACTCTGTAGTTGAATTCTCCCTAATTGTTATCCCAATCCATAGGAAATTGCAACCAGATCTGCAACAGGTAGGATCTCTGGTCAGGGAACTGAATGCCAAGGACATGACCACTTGGTTTTCATAGCTTGAGATCTCAGAGTGTGTTTAGGTTCAAGCTTAAACAAACACATAAGAGAAGGTATTCTCACATGACAGCAGTATGCAAAACTCACTGGGGCTGGTTTGCATTAAACCGTACATAAGGATGGCATTTGACTTCATACCTGACAGTGAATCAGTGGCCAAGATTTCTATTCATCAACATAAGATCAGATTTGAGAAATATTTAACATTAAATTATTCCGCAGAGAGATTGCATTGCAACTTCCTGTTTCTTAGACATTTGTAATGTAGCGTATCGGCCTGAAAAACAAATAGTATGTCTTAAAATGAACTGCAGTATACAAAAGAATGTAGGGCAACAGAAACATTGGTAAGTAACATGGTTTTATGAAGCTCTAGTTCCAGACTATAACAAGAAGTGTGTAGTATAGCTGCAGTCATATCCTTATTCCTACCCTCTTCAGAAGATGCTGCCTCGGGAACCTGTCGTAGATGGGCAAGTGTCCTGAAAGTGAAGCACCTTGTCATGAGAGCTGAAAGTGCTGGCTAAAACCAGCCGTGTCCTCTACCAAGGTTTCATATACAATAGTGCCTCTACATGTCAGTAATACATAATAAATTAGGTTTCTTATGCTATTCTGTTGCTGTCTGCCTCTGGAGGCATTGGCAGGTACTGATGTTGGTGATTTTCTGTTAGAAAACTGTACTGAGACTTGGCAGTCACCTTCTTTATGCAGAAGGGCTTCAAGTCTGATGAGACAGTTTTCTGAGAAGTCCTCACTGTGCATTTAAATTGTGGGCCGCAGAAGTAGGATATTCTCAGGGGAAGGTACCAAGCTCTTAGGCTCGTGCTTAGCTAGTCTGTGTATATCCATCAAAAGCCTCAATGTACAACACAGTTGTTTTACTAATGTGTTTGCATGGACTCAGGAGAGAGGGAAGAAATGCAGAATTCATCTGATGAGGGAACCTGTTGAAAGTCATATGTTTACCAGGAGCAAATTAATATTTATTTTTGAAGTGTCAGGAGAACACACATTGCAGAAACAAATACAGTCTTCTGTAATGTGAACCAACACATTGGTTTTCAGTGCATATACTAAGTAACTCTAAGGAGGGCTGTGATTGAAAGGGCTCCATCATTATATAATCAATCCTTTTATTGGCAAAATGAATGAATTCACGTGAATGGTGAATTCACATGGATCTGTAAAATGAGAATCGTTACAGAGTCAGTCAAGAATATGGAATAGCACAGCTTTGTTTCTTTTCTTCCCTTTTGCAGGTCTCTCTGAAATTGCCCAGCCATCTCATGCTGGAAAATACTTGTTTCATAACAAGTTCAGAACTAAGTCCACTGAGTACTGTCTATGCTGTATAAATACTCACCACAGTATGTCTGTATGTTGAATTTTAAAGTTTCCTGATACCTCTATTTGCTTAGTTGAACTCTGCCTTCTAGCATTAGGTGTAGGAGCACAGATAGGATGGTCTTCATCTCCTGGGGGGGATGAACAGCTCTTTATAACCTGGATATATCATTTAGTGCTTGTCAAATGACAGCTCTAATACCCTGTAAAAGGTCAAACACCAACGTAAAATTCTGAATATAAATAAGGTTTTAAGGCCTTTTAAAAATATTTCTGTATAGTCGTTGGGTGATATTTTTGGAAACTGTTATAATAATGAGAAAATGGACAAGGACTTAGCATTTTCCAGACACCTCTTATTTTAAAAATTTCAGGTGTCCTCATTGCCTGAAAAAATCTTAAAGGAGGAATAGAAAAAAAGGGGACACTAGAAGGAAAAATGTAGTATTTTAAGGGAGACGAATTCTGAACTCCTTGCTCTCATAATATTTAGGTGTTCCAAGCAAAGCACTTGATACTTTTTTCCCTGTAGACCCCTCTATGCAAAAATGTGTAAGTGACAGTTGCTGGCCAGACATTCAGATTGTATCTTGCCTCCCACAGCACTTCATCCCAGAGCTGTAAAAGTCTCCTTTCAAACAACCAGACCACAGCTTCTGAGCTGGGGTATTAATCCTGCTGAGACCAGGTCAGCCAGACCAAGCTCTTTTCCCTGTTCGGAAAATTGGCCTGGATCCTGATAAGAACTAGGGCTGTGGGCTCTTGTTCTCCCCCTACCCCCTTGGAGTGATTAGTGGCTCCAGGCTGGGGCCGGACACTCTGCAGAGTTGTCTGCTGAGCAACTCACATATCTGGGGTATGAAAAGGAGGGGTCGCATTCCCACCCGGAGCTTCTCCCGCTGGAGTTGGCAGGAGAGAGCACATCTGTCTGTAGAGAAACTTCATGTCAGGTCTTTGGGGAATTTATTTTCCCGTGCTGACACAGAGGGAGAACCAATGTGGGCCATTGCTCAGGCACAAGCAGTATGGGAGGGCTGGATCCCTGGATATAAAACTGGGAGCTCCTTGAGCCTCCGGCAGCAGATGGACCCTCAGGCAGGTTGGCCCCGGGGCCGCCTTGAAAGGGGCTGTGGGGAAGTTCACACACACAGTGATGACTGCAATGAGCTGATGATGAGTAACACGTTTCACCCTCACCAAGTAATACACGGTTTTACATATGCATATGTGTGTGTGTGCATGACTCTGAAACCAGAACTGAGTCCTCTATGTTTTTCCTGGATAACAGGGAAAATATTTTTAGCCATCAGTAACATGAAGAATGTAGCTTGGTTTAAATTGAATATTGTTTAAACCAAAAACCCACAGTCAGCGTAGATCCAAGTATTAGAACAATCTGAGCAATGTTAATTGGTTGGTTGAAATCTGGACAGGGATAAGAGTTCAGGAAAGAGTCTACATGCTTTACACTTGAGTAAATACCAAGAAGAGACAAGAAGTTATTCTACTCTAACTTTTCCAGCATTCTGGAAATCATCTGTAACTGGCACCCACCTTGATTTTTTGTAGGAATTTCCCCATCATTCTGGGTTGATCCTGTATCAGTTTTACTCTTCCTGCATGTATCAGAATGGAAAACAGTTATCATGATGTAATCAGCAGTTAAATTCAAGCAATACAGTCATTGGCTTGACTGAACTGAGGATCTCTGCTGTGAACTTGCAGCACCAGAGCAAAGGAGCAGGCTGCTAAACTATCAGCAGTACAGCCACTAGCATGAGACAGAGACCCATTTTTCCCCATCTCCCCCTTCCACTTTCTGCTTTTCCAAAGTCATATCACAGTGCAAAAGCCAACTCCAAAAATGGCAACCACAGTTCAAAAATACAGTGAGTGAGCTTCGCTTGAAGGTTGTGGTGAGAGGAATTTCTTGTTCACATTCAGCCAACTTTTTTGCAAAAAGTCCAGCGGTGAGCCACAGGCCACAGTTAGTTTGCAGGGGACAGTGAAGTAGCCAGCTTGTAGCCAAAGCTTCTTGCCTTTCAAAGCTTTGACTTGGCAAACATACCTCTGCCTGGGGGTTTGCCCATGGAGTGGGATGGGGGAGACTGTGCCCAATTCCAGGGGCTGCTGGATGGTGCCCAGATCATACCCACTCAATGGCCGTTCCTCCCAGTTCCCAAACTGTGTGACCAGGATGGGGTCATAGCAAGATTTTGATGAGTGCATGAGTGATCTGAATGGAAGAACAATACTTAGTTCTTGTGGTAAAAGATAAATTTGGGGGGAGGACTAGGCAAGAAGAGGCTGAGGGGGTCAGGGTGGAATTCTGGTTGCACGGGTCCTCCTGTGTCCCAGCACTACCAGGTGTGGGCACTGAGGCTGTGGCTGTGCAGAGCACGTGCTTATCCCTCCCTCCCCACACACAGCCCTGGTTTAGGGCTTTTCCTTAGTCTGGTCTCCTTAAATAAGGGAACTGGTGAGTGTTATTCTACTAGATGGACTGTGTGAGAGTCAATGTCCATTTAGTCACATAAATAAGGAGCCTTTGGCCTCTGCAAGAGGGAGCTCACAGAAAAACCAGCTGTACTAGACTCCTGTCCAGTGCCCTATTCCTCTTCCCAATGAAAGCCCTGGGAAAACTCCTACTGATTTTTGGCAGGAGCACATCATGCCCATTTGCAGCTATTCACAAGTGCCAGACGAAATTTAGGAGTTCCTGGCCTAGAATCCAGCTTGGTGTTTTACAAAATCTGGAAAGATAACAAAGAACTTGAGTACAGTGAAGTCAGTGGCAGAGGAAGTTATCCAGTAAGTATGTAAATGGAGGCTTTAAACCATGCTTACCACACTCTTACTGCAGTATTACACCTGACAAAGGTCTGTGTTCCTCAGGAAGGAGGAGTGATGTGCATCCTTTGGCTAAAAGCACGCAGAATAACTCTGGTGTAAGAACAAGCAGCAAAGTGTGGAAATTCGTCCTTTGCTTTAAGAAAAAAAAAATGCAGAAACATCGGTATTTTGCTGTTTGAGAGAAAGGGGACTATGAGTGCATTTATGACCAAGATTATGATGCATATCCGCATCAATTGTTTCGAGCATTAGTTCCCTTTACACTGCACTTAAAAATTCTGATGCTGTATGTACTGTAATAAAATGCATTACAAATTTGATGATATGATGCTTCTTGCTAATAGGGGGCAGCTTATTTTATTACAGTCCATTAAGTACAGTCACAGTAACTGTTCCTTTAGTCAAGTGACGCTGTGTGGGGAAGCATTTCCTAGAAATGGGTCTCAGCTGACTTTGCGGAATAGCAGGATAAGAAAGATTGGAAAGATCAGCAACATCTTCACTCCCTTGTTCACTTTGTTCAGCTCTTTTAGGCAGATGGCAGAGTTTTCCCATTTAGCTCTTGTCATATTAACCCTTAAGGATTTGTGCAATGCCAAAGGCATCTGGGAACTTGCTGCTACACTAACCTGCTGAAGAGGCTCCTCAGACCGAGATAAAGTCCACTCAATACCAGCCATTTCCCCACTCTTATTTCACTGCTGCTAGAAGTGCTCCTTTTCTTTGATCTGCTCTATGTGTGATTTATACATCTGCCTCCCAGATTTTGTGTGAAAATTTGACTCAGAAATTACTTGAAGGGGGATGTGTCTCAAGCGATGAGTCTGGGAAACTATGGAAAAATGCTGAGGAGCTGATGGGGAGAACTGTCATTTTTGAAATGAATGTAAAAAGTGGGGGAGTTCTGGGGAGCGTCAGGTGGTTAATTAGGATTGGGGAGGAGGAAGGAAGAGAAAGAACCCGAATCTGGATAATAACGAGAGCATATCCTTAGTCTTGCACCAAGGAGAAATATAAATGCCGCCTGTGCTGTCTCACTGGGGAAGGATTTGTTAATGAATTTCTGCGTTAAACCGTTAACTACAATAATCATAGCGGCATAATGAGCATGGATTAGAAGTGGATTTTTGTGTAGGACTTAGATTTTGTTGAAGTTATATGAACGCCACGTTGGCATACAGAGCTCAGCGTGCCCTGGATTTTCAGTGTAAGTGCTTATGCCGTGGGTATCACAACAGCACAGCAAGAGCGCGGCGCAGTAAGGAGCTTTCCCAGAGCTTTCAAACACAGCAGGTGTTGTTAGGCCTGAGGTAAGCTCCATAAGACATCCTCAATTTAAAAAAAGCCAACAGCTTAGTGTTTTCTGCGGAGACGTTGTCTGAGGGCCTCTGTGAGGCTCCTCTGAGCATGGTACAGCCCAGGCAGGAGGGGACAGTGGCAGTAGAGATCCTGGCTCCGGATCGGGAGAAGTGCCGAGCTGGGCCTGTGTGTGTGAGCACGCATGTGTTTGCACGCTGCTTTGTACAACAAGTGAGCTAAGCAAGACGGTGTTCCTCACCCTGCTGCTGTTCTTAGAGAGCACAGGGACTCCATCTGTACAAGTTGCCTAGTCCTCTTGGCTCAAAACACCTGCATCCCCCTTCATGGCACAAGGTCATTTGCTTTCATGCTGGTTTTAGTTGGATCCCCTGACACCATTTTGCTGCTAGAGGTGTCTTACAAAACACGGAGGCCTAGTCTGTCAAGCAGTGAGAGACTCAACTTCTCCACAAATTACTCTAGACTCTCATAGTCTCTTTAAAAATTACCCCAATGGATGTTCAGCAAGTGACTGTTGCTACAGCTCGACATGCAGGACCCACGTGTTTCTGAAGGTCCCTGCGGGCTGTTTAGCCCCTGTGTGTAGCCCCATGTTTGGCTCCAGCCTGACTGGAGGAGGGATTAGAGACTTTGTGCTCCCATTACAGAAATGACATGTCACTTTCAGCCACCTCCATCGGAGTCCTCCAAACCACTCTGGTCATGTAGGCCATAACATTCATAATGTTATGGGCACCCTGATTTGCCAGGACTTGTAAGACTCCAAGTACATGAAGAAGAGGCTTTGAAAATGTTCCTGGCACAATTGTTCTTTATTTTTAATCTACAGAAGAAATAAAAAAAAAATCTCCATATTTATGGATATGAAAAGGAATAAACATAACTAAATGAATAGACACTGCTCAAGACCAACATTTAGTCAGAGTATTTTAAGTTCTTTGTGCTTCTTTTTCTCTGTCTTTTCTCATGCATATGGATCTTGCACAGAGTGCCTGTTCAGAGCAGAAACCTTGTTTCTATATCTGGGGTCTTCTCTCTCATACTGCTAGGGACAAATTCTTTTTTTATAATCTGAAGTTTCCCATGGCATATGGTGCTTTCTTTTGGTGTAGAGGTTCTCTATAGTGATGATTATTTTTCACCCTTTATAACGTCAGACTTGGGATACCAGCACCGGGAAGGGAAGTCAGCAATTAGTCTGAAGAAGCTGCTGTTTGATCATGGTTCCTAACCACCGCCCACAGTCATTCCTGTGCTATCCTTTGTACTTAAGCCCACTCCTAAAGTAAAAACAAAGCAGAGGACAAGCCTCATATTCAAAATAAAGCTTTTGCTCTCACTCAGAACTGCTAACAGCAAGCTGAAGAAGAAGATGAGTGCATATAGGTTCCCCAAATTGTTGTGTTACCAAACACCATCTTACTGCATCAGACCCTAAAGTGTCGGAAGGATAATTTCACAGCAGGTATGGAAAGGAGACTTCACAACATACACGATCAACATGTATAAGTACCTGAGTGGAGAATGTAGGCAGGATGGGGCCAAACTCTTCTCAGTGGTGGCCAGTGACAGGACAAGGGGCAATGAATGCAAGTTGAAACACAGGCAGTTCTATCTCCATGTGAGGAGGAACTTCTTTACTGTGGGGGTGACAGAGCCCTGGAGCAGGCTGCCCAGGGAGGCTGTGGAGTCTCCTTCTCTGGAGGTCTTCAAAACCTGCCTGGATGCCACCCTGTGCCATATGCTGTAGGTGTGCCTGCTTGAGCAGGAAAGTTGGACTAGATGATCTCTAGAGGTCCTATCCACCCTTGAATATTCTGTGATTCTGTGATTCTGTAACT
>JAVCKT010016856.1:0-21727 GCA_032273925.1 Rhynchotus rufescens
TCCATGGCACAGATTAGGAGATTCAGTCTGAAATAACCAAGATAATACATAATCCTCAACTGCCATCTGAAGGATTGGTTACAGATCTCTCTAAATTAGCACAATTAGTATAGTCAGCGCTGTGTTAGGATGAAGCCATTTCTCTTTTAAGAAATTATCCAAAGCCTGAGTTTCTTCTTTTTCAGCTTTTGTTACACCTCAGGATTGGTGCTGAATAACAACAATAAGAGATGAGCCCTATCTGCTTTTCTGTTGACTGTTGGTCCAGCGCAGTGCACAACTTTCGCCAAGGTTTAGTCTGCCAGCCAAGGAAGGTATGCAGCTATCTGCATTCCTGATAGGATAAACCAGCTATGTGCCTTATTTTCACATCTTTCCAAATCCCACAGTCGTTACTGAAGCCAAACCCTGGAGGTGAAGTGCACCTCTTCACAGAAAGGTGCAGAGCCAAACGAAGATGGAGAGCTCGTGTTGGCTGGCTCCTTGCTGCCAGTTGGTCTCTGTTGTGTTGCTGCTTGTAGGCATGAAAGGGAGCAGAGGAAGAGGGGATGAACAAGAAGAACTGCCTGGGCAGTGTGGGAAGTGGCTCCTGCTTTCCCTGGGTTTGTAGGCACTGCGAAGATTGGTGCTTCCAGAAAGCAGTGTGATGGGTGTTGGCAGACTGGGTGTCACTGCAGCGGTGGGAGCTCAGGAGAGCCCCGCTCTCCTGACATGCCAGCTAAGCTGCACCTGCACACACAAGGCACATGAGAAGAATTTGAGTAAGGGAGAGGTCAGGAAGGAGAGTAACGGCACAAAAACTGGCTTTGAAGGAAAGGGATGAGCCCCTAAGAGGAAAGATGCAAGGAAGTATAGCTGCTGATGTGACTGGTTTGTATCAAAATGCATCTCTTTTTGCCCACTTCTGCCATATGCATCTATGAGAAAACACCAGCTCTTCAGCTCACCGGGGAGGAACTCTCCTCCAGAACCCTACAGTGAACACCCACAAAATACAGCAAAACAGCCTCCGGCATTAAATCATCATCAGCACTAAACAGCATCCTGTGCCACGTGCAGGGCCGCCAGCGCAGCGGCACGAGTGCGTGCCAGAGCCTTTGGGACAACAGAGCGGCGCGGGGACGGGCGTCTTGAGCAAACAGCCACCTCGGCAGCGAGCAAATTCCAGGGAGCACTTCCCTGCTGATCTCAGCCGCGTTGCAACACGCGTGAGTCAGAGGCAGGAGGCAACCCTGGGCAGTATCTGTGTATCTGGGTACTATGGTCCTCGCTGGAGCAAACGAGCTGCTCCTTGCTCCCCCGCGCTGCTGGGCCCTTTTCCAGGGTGCTTTTTCATAGCACTGGCGTTGGTGGCAGTCTGACCAGTAAGGAAGGGCCCCTGGAGCACCAGGAGAGCGGTGCCACGGGCAGGATCCCGGGTGGATAATCGGAGATGGCGACCTCAGAGGTTGTGCAACTGTGTCCCAGAGGCAGAGCTGTCCTTTTACAAGGAAACAAGGAAACAAGCTGGCCAGGCCCGCAGCCGGCACAGAGACGAGTGCATCGGCTCCGGTTCGAGCTCCGGGGATGACAGGAGATTATGACAAGAGATTCCCAGGATATAACGGATGAAATAAAGTGTAATTTATCTTTGGAATCCTTTTACCCCTGGGCTTTCTTGCCTTTCCACCTTGTGCGAATGGTGGAATTGTCACTGCTGGAAGTTTTTTGGGATGGAAACAGGTGGGACTGAAGCAGGGGAACAAACTAGACTCTTGGTGGCTCCTCCAGCCTCGTTTTTCTCTTCTTTTAGCGAAAGCACTCGGGTAACGTCCTGCGATCACAGTGTCTCATTGCTTCCAGTAGCTTGTGTAACCAAAGCCCTACCCACCCCGACCCTCCTCTTCCTCCATGGCAGCTCGTGCGACGCCCTGCCACCACACAGGACCGAGACGAGGCGCAGAGCCGGATATTGCCCATTTCCAGCTGGTTTGCCCCCAAGAAGCGCCATTAGCCACCGACTCCCACGGGAAGCAACATGGCCAAGAGCTCCGCTCCTCCGCTTGGCTCCAGCATCCCGTTTCCTTCATCACTTGTGGTTTTCCAACCCCCCGAGTCCGGTTCTGCTGGGCCCGTGCCTCCCAGCGACACCCACAGGGCACAGCCAGCTTCATCCTTGGACTTTGCTTTGCCCTTTGATCCTGAACTCCCTTTTATCCTGAATTCCCTTTTATCGGGAGCTGGCAGGAGGGTTTGCCAGCACCCCGCGCTGCCGCAGCTGGTTCTGCTGGTGGGAAAGCAGCGGCCGTGGAACCGTGAGCTCTGCCGGAGGCTCGCGAGCGGCGGGACAGGGATCTGATGCCACCGATAAGCCACAATTTAATCAAAATAAGTCAAAACAAGCAGTCAAATAATGAGTCAAGGTTGTTGACGTTCCCGTCCGCGCGGCAGGAACTGGCTGCGAGGGCTCAGCCTGGGCCAGCGGCCTGCCCCGCCCCCGGGCCCTCCTGTTTTTGGGGGACAATCCCCGAATCCCGCAGGTTTGCGCCTGGGCGGAGCCCCGCCCCGCCCCGCCCAGACGAGGCCCCGCCCCCGCGGCGGCCCCGCCCCGTGACTCGCCCGAGCTGCCACGTCTTCCCGCCGACGTCACCGCGAGCCGGCGCCCCGCCTCGTCCAATCAGCGGCGCCGCCCGCCGCGCCGACACGGTGACGGGCTTCGCGGAGCGGGCGCGCAGCGGTGAGTGCGGCGCCCGGCGCCGCCGGGACGGGCGGGCGGGCGCCCCGACGCGCACAGGGACACGGGGCAGGCACGGAGAGGGACACGGGGCTTTGCATAGAGATGGACCCAGGACTTTGCATAGAGATGGACCCGGGACTTTGCATAGAGATGGACCCAGGACTTTGCATGGAGAGGGATGGGGCTGGGCATGGAGGTGGACTTGGGAGTTTGTGTGGAGATGGATTTGGGACTTTGTAGGGAAATGGATATGGGGTTGTGCATGGAGAGAGATGGGACTCTGCATTGAGATGGGCAAGGGACTTCATGTACAGAGGGATTGGGCTCTTCATGGAGGAGGATGGAGCTATGCATGGTTTGGGGCATGGAGGTGAGAATGAGACTCAGACTCCCCAGGTTTGAGCATGAGGATGAGAATGGGGCTCAGACTGCCTGGGTTTGGGCATGGGGACCGGGTTTCAGCATGGACATGAGGCTGCGTATGGAGAAGCGGAAGAGGATGGAGACAGGAGCAGTGATGGGGACAGAATGTTTGAGAGTGAGCTCGGTGCTGTCCATGGGACGAGGCTGGGACTGGGACAGGGCGCAAGGTTTAGAGATGCCCTCGGGCTGCGCATGGAATTGGCCTTGGGGATGGAGCTGATGCGGCTGGGGCTGTGCTTGAGGATGGGACTGAGCTTGGCGCTGGCGATGGGAATAGCCAGAGCTGCAGCCAGACAGCGAGGTTGGCACCAGGCTGCGGGACAGGTCGGGACGCGACGGGACGGGTCGGGACGGGGCGCTCGGAGGCGCCAGGGCGGCGGATGGCGGGTCCGGGCGCGGAGAGGGGCCGGGAGCAGCGCTGCGAGCCCGCCCGGTGCGGAGCGGCGCCGCTTGCCCCGCCGGCCGCCCCGTGTCACCCGTGTCGCCTACGGGGCATCCTCGCCGCGATGCTCCCTCGGCTGCGGGGCGGGAGATAAATAAGTTAGTTAAAATGGGAAAACTCCGTCGTTTGAAAGCGAAAGGAGGCTCCCGACCTCGCTGCTGCCCGGGGCCGGGAGCTGCGGCCGGCGGGAGCCCCCGCAACGCCCGGTCCCGCTCTGTGGAGCTGGGGCCGCTGCTGGAGCGGGTGGGAAACGGCCCCAGACGGCGGCGAATGCGGAGCTGAGGTGAGATGAGATGAGATGAGATGAGATGAGATATGCCATGCCCTCATGGGCACTGCCCGGCTCCGGGCTTGGGAAAAACTGCACACGGGCTCTGGGCGTTTGAGACTAAAACGAAACCAGATGAGATCTTCAAAGGCATCTCCTTATCTGCCCCTCGCAGGAATTTTAGATCGGCTTTAAAAATAATAATAATAAATGACCGGGGAAGAAATGCTTCCCAGCAGGAGGGCGGGGAGGGCAGCGCGAGCGGAGCTGATGGCCACGGGAAGGGCTCCCGGGGAAAGGGCACCGCGATGGCTGCTGCTCCTCGCACGTCTGGAGAAATGCCGTGCCCGGACACTGAAGCAAAACTTGCGATATTCCCCCATCAGATTTATTGTGAGAGAGGGAAAAACAACTACCAACCATTCCAGAACTCATTGATCTCCTCTTCCCCTTTTTCTGTTTTTAAATCACAGCCAGTATATTTAATTAGTGACAGAAACTACTGTTTCTGTTGGGGCTTTGGATCCATCAAAAATAGTGGATCAGTTCTTTGAAGAGTGTCTCTGTCAGGTCCCGCTGGGGCAGTGTGTGTGTCCCCGTTGTGTGCACCCACGTCTGCCTGCGCAGGAGCAGAATGTTTTTTGCTGCATTTTACTTGGTGGAAGGTGGGGGGAAGAAAAGAGAAGGGTGGAAGAAATCAATGACCACTTTCAGGACACAGGGCAGAGCGCTAAGAAGTCACTTGCCTGGAGTGATTTCCCCCTCACAGCCCCCCCTCTTTGTTTCTGTTCCACGTCTGCAGCCGGGGTGACTTTCCTGAGCACTGGATGCGCAGCTTGCCTTTCCCTGCTGGGATGCTCAACATGCCCCGCTGCAAGGCGACCATTGCCCTGATCGCTCGTGTCTCGTGTGCCTCTGTGACGAGCACTCAGCTTCAGCCTGCTATTCTTTTAACTTCTTCTTTTTTCTTTATTTCGTTGTTTTTTTTGTTTTGTTTTATCTCTGCCAGATGCCTCCCCGTCTGCACCCGAGCAGCGGTACCTCTTCGACATCTCCAGCCTGCCCGAGGCAGAGGAGGTGACAAGCGCGGAGCTGCGGGTCCTGCGCTCCCTTCCCGAGAACAGGAGCTTGGCCCTGTCCCCCGAGGGCACCTTCCACCACCTCCTGCTCTCCACCTGCCCCGGCCGGGATGGCGAGGAGCCCCGGCTGCTGGACTCCCGCGCTGCCGATGCTTTGGACGCTGGCTCCTCCACATGGGAGGTGTTTGATGTGTGGGAAGCCCTGCGGGATCGGAAGGAGAAATCGCCCTCAGGAAAGCTGCTGTGCTTCCTGCTGCGGATCGTGTCGGATCAGTCGGGACGGCTCCTGCCTCCCCGGCAGCTGGGCTTCAGCAAGCCCCGGCCGCAGCCCCACGAGAGAGCCCTGCTCGTCGCCTTCTCCCGCACGCAGAGGAAGGAGAACCTCTTCAAGGAGATCCGGGATAAGATCAAGGCCCTGGGCAGCCCCCCGTTCCTGGAGCCCCCCAGTCCCATCCACAAGGCACACTCCAAGCGGAGGAGGAGACGGACCACTATCGCCGCCCGCTCCGGGGGCAGAGGCCATGGGAAGAAGGCGAAGACCCGCTGCAGCAGGAAGCCCCTCCATGTGAATTTCAAGGAGCTGGGCTGGGACGACTGGATAATCGCCCCGCTGGATTACGAGGCGTATCACTGTGAGGGAGTGTGCGACTTTCCCCTGCGTTCCCACCTGGAGCCCACCAACCACGCCATCATCCAGACACTGATGAACTCCATGGACCCCGAGTCCACCCCCCCCAGCTGCTGCGTGCCCTCCAAGCTCAGCCCTATCAGCATCCTCTACATAGACTCAGGCAACAACGTGGTTTACAAACAGTACGAGGACATGGTTGTGGAGACCTGTGGCTGCAGGTAGCAATTTTGGCGGTTTTCCCTTCCCTCTCCTGCAAACACTCTCTAACAGCCCAGCCCTATTTTATATATATAAATATATATATATAGTGCACATTTTGGTGTGTGCCTTTCCAAAAACCCCATCCTGCTCCTGTCTCCGTACAGCGCCTCCAGCCTTCGAGCAGAAGTGGAGCCAGCAGCAGCATCTGGGCACTCCTAAGCCTTCCCATGGGCAGCAAGGATGTAGCTTGTGCCCCTGCCCAAGGTCTTCCCAAAGGAAGGGAGATCCCGGCACCTGTGCCAGGTTTCCCACGGCTCAGCTGAGGGCCGGGTGCCGCCGTGGAGCTGCCTGCCCCATCTTGCTGCCTGGCCCGTTCACACCATAGGATGCTGGCTCTGCATCCTAGCTCAGTCGGATTCTCATTTCCTGAGCTGAGCTGAGCTCTCCTTTTTCAATGGTTTGGGGTTATTTTCCAAAAACTGTCTGTGCTGGGGGAAAGGTGTAGGGGATGGAGCAGTGGGTTGGAATTCTCTCTTCCGAGAGTAGAAGGACTGGGGAATTTTCGTGGCTGTCTGCAAATGCCATTTGCTAATGGGGAGGTGTCATGCACAGTCAGCTCAGCCTGGGTCAGATCTGCTGTCTGGCCCTGAAAGCAAGAGGTTTCTCACTGCAAATCTATAGCTTCCCACCTCCGTTATCCACCCAGGAGCTGTCACATAACCAGAAGCAAAGCTCATGGCTTCCTGGGAGATCTGGAGGAATGCGGAGTGTCGGGAACCTAAGGGAAGGATTAGGGGAAAAAAACGTACCCATTCTCCCCCCGTTACCCCCCGACCTGATCTCGCTCCTGGTGACACCCTGCAGGACCAGATCCTGTTACTGCGCAAGGCCTGATGGCAGCTTTCCAGGAAAGGTGCTGAAAAGGGCTCCAGGAACGGTCTGTGGGGTGAGCCTGGCTTGCCGAGCCCCAGCTGGCGGGGCTTAAAGTTGTTCCATTGGGGCCTGTTTGCAGCTTGTGGGAGGGAAGTTTTTGAGCCTAGGGGATGGGAAAGAGGGTCCCATAACTAGGGGATGAAGCTGAAGTCCCATTGGAAACAGAGCTCATGTACCTGGAAGAGCAGGTGGAGAACCAAAGCAAGGGCTCAATGGCTTCGCACCATCTGAAGCACAGAGTTGGGCCCAGCGATTGAAAACATCCGTCTTCCACTTACCTGGGAAGATGCACAGACATCCAGGGAAGAGGTGTTGAACGCGGTTTCTCATTTTCCCAAATATTCTCTCCACTGACCTGGCAAGCTCCAGCCTACCTTCCTCTAGCTTCCTACCTTCCATGTCAGAGGTGGCCCCCATGCTCCTCACGGTACCGGTCCCTCTCCCAGCTCTCTGTCCCAGGAGCCTGGAGCAGCCAAGATCAGACCTTTCACTTGCAAAGGGTCGAGCACTGCTGTCGGGAATGGGGGTGAGGGGAAGCAGGGCCTTTTTGTGCAGTAATGGAAGGACTAAAGACTTGTAGTAACTCAGGAGCTTGGCATAAATTGCTCCTTTAAATGATGAGTAGTTTTGCCCTCGTGCAAAGTTGTGTTTTGGGAATTAGCAGGGTCCCCGGGCAGTGTTTGATACTAAACTTGGGGTTGATAGCGTGGTTTGTGTGGAACAGAGATTTTGTTTGCACTGGGTGCTGCATGAGGTGGGACAAGAGCAAGCACACTCTCCCAAATGCCCTCCCCTCTGCAGCTAATAATGGTGTGAAGGGGCTCTTGATGTGAAGTACATTTTATATATATACATGTGTATATATATATATATTTTTTTTTCTTTTTTCTCACCCCTTCTCTTTCCCTGAGTTCCTTGTGGTGGAGCTTCATGGATGGTTTAGACCTAGGCAATACACGTAGCACCCAGTAGCTGGTGGACTCTAGCCAGTCTGCTGGCCTAACTGGCGGCCAAGGACCCATTCCAGGGCACAATGGGCCATGTGGGAGGAGGCCTCGGTGCAGGAGCTCCCATGGCTGATGGTGGAAGGAGGAGGCAGGCCGCGGGGACAGGATTCCCCTCAGGGCTGTGTGTGTCTGGTGCAGACCAGGACACCAGGGCTCCAGCAGGCCTCCCCGCAGCCATTTTCCATCGCAGAGCAGGAGCGTGAGGTTTTTGAGGGGCTGCAGAGAGCTTTCAGTAGCATGGCCTGAGGTCTGGTTGAGGAGAACCGCGGTGGTGAGCGGTTCCCCGCGAGGCCCTGCGTGCCGCTGAGAAGGCAGCTCCTCCCATGGCGGGCGGCCCAGCCCCGCAGCAGCGCCCGCACCTGCGTTAGGGATTAGGCCGGGTTTCTGGAGCCCACACATAAGGTGTTGCTTGTGACGAGCTTGTCTGGGCTCAGAGCCAGCCATGGGGCTCCTGAGCGCCCCAAGCAGAGGCAGCCCCAAATAGCGATCTGGGCAGCTTTTTTATGGCTCTGTCTATAGCTCTGCTTGTCCTTCTTCTCAGTCACGGAGCAGAGGGGCAGGGAGACTAAATTGCACAGGACCTCCCTGCAACACCGTCCAAAAGCCGCAGGAACAGTCCCCAAAATGTATTTCTGACTGTCCGCCTCTTACCTGGGCTGATTCTTGGGCACCTTCAAGCGTTATAAATAGGAAACTGGAGGTCAGCTGTGGACAAATGTGAATTCAGTAGATTCAGAATGATTTTAATGGATAATTACAGGTTCTCCATCTGCAGTATTTATACAACCTTTCCAGTAAAAAAAAAAAAAAAAAAAAGTTTCCATGTAGAGAATATTCTCCTGGAGGATTTGTTTGACCTTCAGCACCATTTTTATCTGCAGGATATAATTACAGTGCAGCTAGGAGTATGAAGTGTCTGAAAAGGGCTGTGTTTGCTCTGAGCCGGCTCCATCATCTCTTGCATGGACAAGGTCTGAGGAGCCGGAGACTTGCAGTGAGCTCTCCTGCTTTGAACAGGCTGGGGCTGCCCTCGAGGGTGGCGGGCACCCCAGGACCACGATGACACACGTGCCTTACCTTAGGTTTACCAAGGTCTGTAAAACTGAAGCATGTGATGGAGCCACCACCTGTGCCGTGGCCTTGTTGCCCCTGTCCTGGAGTATCCTACAGCAGGGACAGTGGAAAGTAAAATGGGTTTGGGCCCGGTTTAACTAGTGCCTATGTTGATTTCTGCTCCTCACTCTCAAAACCCAGTTCATCAGAAGTAGAGATATTATTTTCTTATTGCTTTTTAATTCTTTTAAAATGACAGGGTCAAAACTCCCCCTCACCCCCAACTTTTAAACCAAGACTTCAAATCCAGTGGCAGAAGGGAAATGCTTGTTCCCTGGCACAGAGACAGGTGTTCGGAGGGATGAGAGGTCTCTTCAGCCTCACAGCAGGTTTGCCCCTTGTAGTAGCATCCACCTTCATGGCCTTATTGCCTGTCAGCATTGGTGGATCAACGTGTGCCATGAGGCCTGGCAGCTTGGAGCACCACAGGGTTGCGCGTGGCCTCACTTTGCAAGCTCAGCAAGTGTTTTGTTGTCTGCTTCAGATTGACCTGCTTGTTGTGTGTACCAGCAGTGTCTACAGTTATTCATATCATTGCAAAAAAACCCTATGTATATGTCAGAGATACCAATCCATTGACAGACTAGCTCAGGTAGCCTCATGTTGTAGTGAACCCTGTGGGAAATGCACTGGCTTCCCGCTGAGCATGTCAGCAGCCCTGAAATACTGGGTCCTATTTTGTCTCCCCTGGGGCAGTATGGCCATGTGTTGAGAAAAAAGGACTGTGTGGGATGACAGTGATGGTGACGGTCTGATGGCTCTCACACAGCAGTCATCTCGGAGCCTTACCCTCAAGGGGATCATGCTACCAAACACACATTAAACCAGCACTTTGCACTAAGCTATGCACAGGCTGGATTTGAAAGCCTGCCGAATGCCAAGGACTATCTCACGGGCTTCAGATGGCCACCAAATTATGTGCTATCTGTACCCTCTGGCATGAGTGTCCCGCTTAAGAGGGTGAATTTCTCCCTCTTTAGTAGTGCACCATTCTCTAGCAAGGCGTAGGGGCCCCCCAACCTTTGTGGGCAAAATTGGGCTTCATGCAGTGAGAGTTGTGCTGTTTGTATTTAGTTCTGCAAGTTGGAAAAGGTGAAGAGGCCACAAAAGCCCAATGGGTGTCAGGCAGAGCAGCTCCCTGGGGATGTACTTGCAGCATCATCCTTGCTTGCTCATTGGTCCTTGTGCAAACCAAAGCATAGGAAAGTTGGGGACTAAATCTCCCATGGATAGGGTGTTGCTGATGGATGGGAGCCAGTGAGCAAGGGTAGTAGCGGAATGTCCTTCCAGCCTACCTGTCTTTAAATTAATTGTTGGTAGAAGAATAGGCTATTCTAATGTATTGGTGTGTGCGACACTTCAGATTTTGTCATGAGCTTCTATCTTCCCTGACAAACCACCTGCATTCAGTCTTTTAATGCTCTTTACTCAGTAAGGGTGTGTTGCTAGGTATACAGAAATTCATGGATATCTCTGATATTCTGTTATGATGTTTTGTTAAGTGTCCTCGATCCTGCAAAAAAGACCTAAAATTGGAACTTCTACTGGTGTAAATCGCCATCCAAGGGCTCAACCGTACATCTCTAAGGATATTTTAGAGCCTTTCACCTCAACGTATGTGTAGACTGTGAGACAGCTTTTTCCTTTTACTGGCACTAGTGTTATAGCAGTCCTCCTTAATTTATTGTATTGGAGAGGAGTCTGATTTACATGGTGGCGGGAAGAAATTATGGTCATGCTCACTGTATGTACTTATATTTAACTTCTGGCTGAGTGGAAAAGGTTAGGTGCAGTGTTGGACAGGAGAGCATTTTCAAGTAGATGGTATTGAAAACCTTAAATCAAAGCTTAATCTCAGAAGTGTCCTGAAATGAAAACTATTGGTATTTTCAGTGTCTCGGGTTTGCTCTTTTTTTTTTCCTCATCACTGCTTATAATTTCAATTTAAGTTTTGTGAGTTTTTTTTATGCTTTTATATTTGCGTCTGTATTAAGAGTTTTCACGATTGGGGGCATTCAGGCTCGCGTAGCATTTGATGAGGGAGGCAGGACAAGAGGAAGGAAATGTTAAGTCTGAGCAGAGTGAGTCCAGGGTGCCGTCTGTGGCCTCAAGCAGGCAAATCCATGGGATATCCGTAACTAACTTGGAGTCAACAGGAGGAAAGGATTCATTGAAGTTTGGTGTGCTTGGTTCTGACCTCCTGTCTGTTTTATGGTGATACAAATCTATCTTCGTGTTGTCCGTGTCTCCACCAAGAGAGGAACGATGAGCACAAAAGCGTTGGTACAACCCTGGAGCCTCCCTGGCAGGCATGGCATTGGCTTTGGTCTCTGTGGAAAGGACATGGTGGTCTCCAAGGTGTTTCATTCACTTTCTCCATCATACTTTAAAAAAGGAGGAGGGGAGAGGAGTTGGAGGAAAAAAAAAAAAGCCCAAATTTTGGGCAGTTCTTCCCATCATGGGCTGGATGTTGTGGGGAGGAGGGTGAGCAGCCCGGGGTCCTTTTTCTTCTAGGTTCACTGCAATGCAGTCCTTTCTCAGAGGCCCATGCCTGTGGGATTACACTGCTTACATTCACCTCGTCTACTGTGAGTAGATCAGTCTGTGGGATTTTTAATAGCTCTTCAAAACAAGGGTCTGAGTTTCTGAAGAGCTGAGCAACTCATGGTCCCCTGAGCCTCCAGGCCATGAGTGTTCAAGTGCCTTTGAACACCCATCTCCTACCAGCTCTGAAGAGGTTCAGGGTATTAACTCAAGCCTTGTCCACCTGGAGTCACTGGCCACATGTTGCACAGTGGCCACTTGCTGGAAAAGCTTACAAGAGTTGGACCTCTTTCTTTGCTGGTGACATTGGCTCCATTCTTGGGGCTCCCCATTTTCAGTGCAGTTGGGAGCAGCACCCGTCCAGTTCACTTTAGTGGTTTGCTACTTTGCTCCACATCCTATCATTGCTTGTTCTTTTTGTGAAGTCAAGTCAAGGCTCTCTGGAGCTCCCTTGGCAAAATGAGCCTCTCTGCTGGTCAGTCATGGTTTTATTTATGTGTTCTTTTCTTTGATCAGAAAGGAAAATATCAAAGCAACTCATGTTTTCAATAACCGTATCTCTAGTAGTTAAATTTTTTAAAGCAATACTTATATCCGTGTGTGTGCCTTTTAACTATCCATGTATTTGTTCAGCTTTTTCAGATCTGAGTGTGTGAAATATCTCTAAAGAAGATAGCTCTGTAAGTGATGGTGTAAATGCATTGTTTGTATGTATTCTAAAGTTTAAATAGAGTGTACATATTGGATTGTAAATGAACTGTAAACAGCAATCTATATTTTCTTGAATATATTATATAGCAGTATATATTTGTTAAATAAGTATTCTTGTATACTCTTCAATAACCTTTTTAATATTTTGTACAGATAAGTTTATTAAATATTTTATTGATAAATAGCTCTCCACAAGATGTTTCTTGTGAAAACTTGTGTGTGTATCAAAAAAAATCAAAAAAACAGCCCATTTCAGAGCATCTTTCATAAGTCATATGTACATTTACCTAGGAAGTCAAAAGCAAAAATGAAAAAAAAAATCATTTTACACAATCTTCCTTGACAAACTTTTTTTCTTTTTTTTTTCCTACCACAAAAACAGACTACAGAACAGTAACTATTTGCCATGGAATTAGCAACAAGAACGACATCTTTTCTTCATGTTTTTGAATGCGCTGTAGTTAGTAGCTCACCTGCCTTGCGTTTTAGCTCTGTGGCTCCAGCCAGCTAAACAGGATTCTCTCCCTAGACTTGAACAGAAGGCCTTAGAGGCTCAGAAACCATAAAGCAGAGAATACAGAAACATTAATTTTGACGGGTAAATACAAGAGCTGTCGTGAAGAATATTGCCTGCTTGAGTCATGCTTACGATGATACACAGCCTGCCTGGTGGTTTTGACTTGAGCATAGGCAGCTTGGGGATGTTTTTTCAGGTGGGCCATTGCTGTGTCCTTCACTGGCTGGAGAAGGGTGGAGGAAAGGATGAGAAGGGCCAGACTGCAGTTAGTGCTGGGCATTCGGTGCCCATCCAAAAGTGGGATTTTGGAAATCCCATTTTTAAGTTGAACTCACAGGGCTGGATTGAATCACTTTGTGTCTGACTTGGCCTCTGGGGCTATCTGTCTCCTTTACTTGTGACAGAGGAGCAATGCACCCAATGCAAAGGTCTTCCTAAGACATGTACGATTCCCAATAGAGGCAGGATTCTTTTTTAGTCTGTAGTACTAATTTAGCACTTCAGACTACTCAGGTGATTCACAACATTAACTAATTAATCCTGCCAGGAACTCCAGAGGGAGATATGTAAGGGGAGAATCTGGTACTCTTAAGTTCAGATATGTAAGTTACATTAGACAGGGCATTTATTTTAAAAGCAGTACTTTATTAATTGGAGGTGAGTTAGGAGAGCTAGGTCTATGTCTTTGGGTCTGATCCAAAGTCCAGGGAAGTTAATTTTAATGCATACTGCAACTTTAGGAGGGTCTGTAGCATCTGCTAGAGACTAGCTGAAGTGCCTTACATAATGTATCACGCACCTGCATGTAATGCAGTGCATTTCACAAGATGCCTTGGGCCTATCAGTGGGACAAGTATTTGCTGTGAGTCTCAGTGGTAGTGTCCATGTACAATTCCAGCTCACCTTCAGTAACTGCCTATTATGTGGGCATGTTTCCCTTACTACAAAAGCTTCTATTCTCATCATCACCAAGTGCTAGTTCCACAGGAATCCTCCTACAGTGGACTGTCCTATTTTGGTACATGTCAGAAGGGGTATGAGCATTAAAAAAAAAGCCCTCTCATTTTGTGGGCAGGGCCACATTTTACTTCATACATTTTGCTCTTTGTTCAAGAGCAGTTTGCTATGACTAAAACTATGAGATTGCCATTTCAAAATTCCACTGATACTATCCTCATTTAATCATCAGATGGGTCCCTCCAAGCATGTGTGCAACCCTGTTGACTTCCTTGAGACTATTCTGGGGCTCTGGCTGGAGTTATACAGTTCATTTTGCCCTGGAGGCTTAAAATTTTTATCCTTTGTGGTGAAAACATAGGCTCTTCATTAAATGGAACACTGGTGGCATTCAGGACCCCTTGCCTGATGACAGCAGATATGTTAACACTTCAAAACATGCTTGTTTTGTAAATGGTATTCATTTTCCTTACATGTTAGCCTGGAACAGCAGGATCCTTAACAAATTTTAAGGGTGCCTGCTAGGAAAAGGAGTAGTTGACTCCTGGCACTGCAAAAGCGCGTTTCCCCATTCAAAGCCATCTGGTCTTCATATGCAAGGACTTCTCTTAATAAAAGAAGCATACTGTGTTTTAGAGCTGGGGGGGCTTTAAAGTGAGCTTGATCAAGATGTTCATAAATAGGGAAAATGAGGGGCATTCATGACAAAAGATCTGTGAGTACCTGACTTGCACACACGATGCTGAAGAGCGAGTTAGATGTTTTAAACCACATCTTGTGTTGTATTAGCTTCTGCAAACCAGTTGATAAAGATCCACAACACAGTTAATTTTTTCATGCACACTCCTGCAGTATGTGGAATGGGAAAAACTAGCCCATTTACAACCATTTTAAACCTTTGAAAACAGTCTCTTAATTAGAGAATTAAGTCTCTCCTCTCTTTTCCCATCAGAGTGCCTGTGTTGTCCTGTTTTGTAACTCCTGCGTGATGCTACTGAGAGCAGCAATCACTTCTGGCAGCTGCACTCTGCTGTTACTGCTGCATCTCGCTTCTGCTAAAGCCCCATCAGCTGTTCCAGAAATATATGCTGTTTTAATAGTTCCTGGTCACTCACAAATTCTCTCTGGATTCTTCTTTTGTAAGTGCGCCAAAAGAAAAGAGCTTGTTTGCCTACAAGCAAAGAGGCTCAGGAACTCACTGTCGTTGAGCGTCTGAGTGTGACCTGTGACACAGAGTAACATTCTCTTGGGCCTACCACGTTTATCCAAATCCAGTAATACTTGGAAAAACTTTTTAATATTAATGATAACACTTCATCTCTTGTTTAAAGTCTTTGTTGGCAACTAACTAGACCAGAGGAAGGGAGGGGGAGGGATGCATGTATAAACTGATTTTCTGCAAAATAAATAGGTAAATGACCTCAATTGCAGAGAGGAGATTATCTGCTATGTTTCATGTACGTAATTTGTCTCCTATGATTTAGGAAATCATTTAGCTTGAAGTCCAACTTCAAACTTTCCACCATAAACATGAGGCAAGTATTTGTCAAACTTCTTGTAAGGACAAACTTTACTAATCCACACGCTCTAAAGTTCATTCAAACCAGTGAACACTTAGCTGGAGAGAGCAAGAGAAAACACTGATTTTGGAGCAGCTCTGGATGAAAATCCTTATGTGGGTGAGATGCCTATATCCCACTGACTTTCTCTGAACTTAGTAGACATATGTGAAATTTGGGTCTTAGGAGACAGTTTTGAAAATTTTGCACGCACCAAGTAATAAAGGTGAATTCAGACTAAACAAGCTGTCAAAATAAAGCAGCAAATTACGTTTTACAATAAATGCTTTTATTTTTGTTACTGTATTTGTGCACTTTTTCATAAAAGGTATTGATCTAGCAAAACACTTGAGCATGAGCCAAGGTCTCACTGAAGCTAGCAGGAATACTTACTTGCAGGGTGAGAATCAAGCACAAACGTGAATGACTGAGATCAGGTGCTACTGCATACTAGCAAGTCATCTGCAATAGGATTCCCAAGAACTCTAAAACAGCAAGACTACACAGTGTTTTATGGTAAGTTGATACATTTGGACCATAAGTGCTTTGACACTCTTTGCCTTGGTTCATGGTTAACACTACAGGCTTCAAAGCTGCTAGATTTTTGCCATGTGAGATCTGCTTCTCTTAGGAAATATAGCTGTGAAAACTTTTTTTTTTCCTTTTTTTTTTCTTCTTTTTTTTCACAATGAGTAGAGCAGCAAATTTTCAGATCTTAGCCTTACGGTAACAGCTTCTAGAAGGATGGAAGCAATTGGATCACTATGTTTTTGATAACTTTAGAGAAGATTTGCGTAAGAAAATCGTAAGGCATTATCTTGCATGCCTCCGTCAGGCACGACCAGATCTAATCTCAGTTTAAATCTTAATGCAGTTAGTAGGATTTATTATAATGAATTAACACTTGTATAAAAGGAATAAACAAGTCAAGTACAAGTATTGCTAAATTAATCTTATACAAAGTATACGAATACTGCACTGTAAACAACTGTTTTTCCATAAGTATTTCAGTTTCCAGCTTTTATAGTTTCCTGTCATCTTTGGTTAATGCAAGATATTTTCTGTTGCCAGAAAATCTGCTCTAAGAAGAGCTGAACATCTACAGTCTGATTCCAGCTCAACTGTCTGATTCCACGAACTTCAAAGAACCAATGTTTTATTCAACTGTACCAATGTGTAAACCGCAACAACCAATTAAACTGTGTTTTTTATGCATTGTCACCAAATACACACATGCATACGAGTGTGTGTGCACATATATATATAAATATACATGTGCACACATATATATATATGCAACACACATATATATATATATATATATGCACACTCCTTATTCAGTCACAGGGAGCACGTAGGCCAATGGATGCATTTAGCATCTACCATAGAAGACCACACACCGCAACAGCACATCAACATCTGTGGGCTGTATGAACACACCCAGACACACACACACAACTGTGGAGTTCAAAAGTGAGTGCTACAGTTGTTCTGATCACTGCTGAATGTGGACCCGCGAAAATAAAGTAAGTTTCCACGTCTCTCCAATACAAAATCAGTTAATTGCACAGGCACAATCCCTTCGCTTTGAACAAATCTGTATCTTCCCTGTGTTGCAGCTCCGGGGGTCTCAACACTTCTGTCTCAAGCATCATCATCTCTTCCTTTCCTATGGCAGTATAATCTGAAAATTCACTGGCTACTCTCAAAATGTAAACTAGTTTACAGTGCAAAAAAGGTCACTTAAACGCACTGGCTGCCTGCAGGTTCCAAACTTGTCCAAAAATATCCAGAAACTGAACTCTGTTACAAATTGCTCTACATATCAAGGAACGATTAAAGGGGGATTTAAGAGAGAAGTGAAAAGTGCTATATAACCATATAAGAAAAGTGAGGAAATGGTTACTTATTCAGTCTTTCTGCCTCACAGAGAACTTTCTCCAATATCATTCTCAGTAGTACCTCAACTTATTAAATTATTTAAGTTAGCTGCCTAATGCATCAGCTAAATTAATCTGCTCGCTAGGACAGAGATGCCCCTGATTATATTATGTAGCATTTTGTTTATTTATAAATGTCTCCACTGGGAGACTGTTTCACAGGTTCATGGCTAGAAACCTTTTCCTGATTACACTTGGCTCTGTTCCCCTTACTTGCATTATATTCATTTCTAGCTGTAGGCTGTAAGTTCTTGTGTTATCACAAGTGGTAGGATGTTTCTTTCTGCTGTTTTTTTTTATCTAAAACGGAGAAGAATGAACAACTGTGAGAAGCAGCATACTTGTTAGCAATGTGCAACAGCAAGGTTCTAAATACTACCATTTCATGCGATTTCATGGGTGCAACCATGGAAGAAGTAATAGCCATTTTCTTATAACAGAGTTATCTAATTTGGGGCTTGGCAGAAAAGTTTATACTTCAGTCCTTACAACAAGAAACTGAAATTTAGGCAAGTATCAAAACTGGCTTAATTTTTCAAAGCTGCTGAGCAAACAGTGTTCCCTTGGGCTTCATTAAGAGAATCTGAGCTCAGTGCTAGGGCACTTCTAGGTAGTTAAATATGGATTCTGCTATCATTTTTTAACCTTTTAATATTGGCACTTTTGACCGGGGGTCTTTAACTTCTCCACAATAAATCTGAAAATGAAACACTTGATCATGTTCCAGAAACATGCTCCAAACACATTCAATAGGTGAATTGCCACACTTGTCTTGCTCTGTTCTTGCTACGTGGTGGAGTCCGGGTAGTGTCCTGAACTCCTGAGACTTAGAGAAACTGCATACTTCATGTTCACATTTCTGTTGTAAAAAGCCTGAACTCAACCTGACCTACAAAACCCATCTGACCTGTCGCTGACAGCACCAGAGCTGTCCTGGGGCCTTGGCCTGTTGGCTGTCATTACTCATGTGACAGGGCAACCTGGACATATGAGACAGGAGGAGAAGGTCAGGCCTTTCACAAAAGACTACTGCCACAGTGGGATTTTAACCATATCAGATAGAGTAGCCTGATATTTCTCTCTAAGGCAGACCAGTTGGGCTGCACCAAAATGATCCCTTCAGCATGTAAGTGATGTGGTACTAAGCTCAGGTACACCTGTAGCCAGTGAATCAGTGTGGCCTAGAGTGCCAGGCCTAGAGAAGGCCTAGAGAAGAAAATGTTCCATACTTTGCCAAGTCTTTGTCAAGTTCCATACTTTGCCAAGTCCTGCAGAGTCCTGAAGACACAGCATGCAGGTACATAACCATTAAATTGATAAAACTATACTTTGGACCAGCCAGTCTCTCTTTAACTTTCTCTAAAACATCTTGGTAGAAAACAAGCCATAATCTATAATCAACAGAGAAAAGTAGGACAGACTCTCTCACAAAAAATTACACATTCACAAAATAATTACATCATTCAGTTAATCACTGAATCACCGTTTATAATTTGGTCAAATCATCCTGCAGCCAGTCTGCAATCATGGAAGCCATCTCCTTGCTGGCATCTAGCACAAAGGCATGGCGGAGCCCTTTCTCACAAAGTCGAATGTCCCCATCTGGAAAATCCATTTTGATCTCATCGTAGTAGTGCTGTGGACACCAGCTGTCTCCAATTCCATAGTAAAAAATCAGCTAGAAATCAAAGCATAGAAAATCGTTAATTTGAAAGACCACCGATGAAGCAACCAATATGCCAACAAGACTGATTTTTTTGCCAACAAGACAGATCAGCTGATGAAAAGTCAATGCTAAGTTTGCAAAGTTTCTGCTGCACAAAGGTTGAGCGTAAGAACCTGCTACAGATGAATGAGCAAATTTCTTCTGGGTTGTAACATGGAACTAAAAATCTATCACAGTCCTTGTCCTAAAAGCCTTGTTCACATGAAGGAGGTGCTCGAGGATCTGCTTCAAGGTCCAGACTAATGTCATAATCAATGAAATGACTTTTCTCCCTGTTAGTGATAACAGGTATCTCTTTCTTGAATCATCATTCTGTCCCATTTTCATATCAAATTTGTGTGCTGTAGCTATAATTTTCAGCTTTCATGCTATTTTTTTAGCTTTCATACTGTAATTCAAGGTAGGATGGTTGTCTGGGAGAACTATCCAGGAACAAGATGAATGATGAAGATTTTTAAACTAAAATGTTTGAATGTCAGTACCAGAATTGCTGAACATATGACACACATACAGCTTGGTCCAATTCTATTACAGTCATTTGTTTCATATTTAATTTCTGAACTTCAGTGCATAATTGACCAAAACTAACAAGAAGCTCTCCTATCACCACAAAAGTCTTCAATTCCTTTCATTTTTGTAAACATGTGAAATATAAATAAATGCATATGACTTGTCCACTAGGGTAGAGGTGGGCGAAGAGCATTTCACAAAATGTTACAAATTTCACACTGCATTTCACAAAATGTTACAAATTTCTGCTGTACTTGCTTTCCTCTTACTGAAGCACACCCACATCTTTGACATTATTTGAATATTGACTGTATGTAAATTATGACATCTCAGCTGGACACAAACTAACCTGATTTATACATCTATTTATATGTGCACAAAAGAAAACTAATTTATGTGAAATATAATTACTGTCTGGTTATCACTGATTGCTGGAAATAAGGTATTTAGTTTGCTCTATCAAAGATTTTTCTTTGATTTTGCCCTAGATTGTGACTACACATAAATCACAGAATGTCACATTATCAAAAACTGTTCAAAAAAGTCAACGTAAAATCGCCAGATGAATTTAGGTCTTTTGCAAGCCAAACATTCAACAGCATTATGTTTATCACTGGCGTCAGTAACTAGAATCTCCTTTGATCATCATTTAGAAAAAGATGAAATATCATTTACATTTAAAAAGGTGGATAAAATACTTGGCTTGGTTTGCATGAAATGCAGAATGGGTTATTTTCCAGGTGCGACTGTTAACTTGAGAATCCATGTATTTAGAAATGGCTAAACAAAAAACTTATGTGCATTTTTAACTTGCCTCTGATGTATCTGCATGATGGTTGCATCTTTCATTATATGATCTGAACGATACTTGACTCATTCAATCTACTGAAAGGATGACTTTCAGTTGATGAGCTGCTATTTGGTATGTTTATTTTCTTTTTAAATTCTGTGTGTGGTCTGAGGATTTATTTACTACATGTTTCATAGTTTACAGACAGAATTTATGTGCATTCCTCTGGCATGCACCACTATGGTATTTAGATGCTTATATTTATTTTTGCAACAACTTAGTGAACCATTTTTATCTCTACTCTGCAGGTGGAAAGCAGTGAGATTGATGCCAAGCTACATATATGAAATTGAAGGTGTATTCTGAAGCATATAAGAATTATTTCCCATTGTGCATAGCAATTCATAGGATTATGTAACATTCACTATGTTTAAAGGATAAGATTATGTAACATTCACTATGTTTAAAGGATAACACCCTAAAACTTTATTTGTAGGTGCTAAAAAGGAAAACCAACAAGAACAACAACAAACTTGTCTGTAAGAGATTTCAATGTCTCAAAACAGGCGCTCAGAAAATGTGAGAACCTACAAATTGTGATTATCTTTAAAAATATAAATGACCTCATTGATAGTCCATTCTTGGAAGATTCAAGTGCTTTAACCATGAAGCTACCTATTCTTTTCATACCATCTCCTGGTTTCTTCACTACACTTTTTACAGTTTGTGCTACAAATGAGTTGGGAGTTCTGCAAACTGCTTTCTCCTTCATTACACAACTGTTTTGGTTAATGACACTGTCAGGCATTTTGTGAATAAAAGGAAAATCACTGTTTAAAGAAAAAAACATGTCTTAATGCATGCACATAATGAGGTTGAATTAGGGTTGGCACTCCCTAACTGAAATGCTTGGTAATGCAACATAAACTATTTTTGTAGAGTCTTTGTGTAAATCTCCTGGAATCCAAAGAGTTAAACTGAAGAACAGATATTTTACATGTGGATTCTAAATGTGCTGGCAGCAGTATTAGCACTTCTAGGTCTGTTGCTTTAGGTCTCTATACTTTGAAGAAATAGGTACCACACTTGGTTCATACTTTAGTGTAGTCTTGGGAGTGCATGAATTGAACTCGATCTGCTGAAACAAAGTGAAAAGATGTTTCCAAGTATCCCATCTGTACAGGACCAGAAAATCCTAGGCTGAAGTAATAATCCACTGAGATGCCTTCAACAGGTCTTCAAAATTACTCTTCTGCTCTACAAATTTTTTACTATTGTGTTGCTTCTGTTTTTAATGTAAACACAGTCAAAAACATCTGCTGAGAACAAAGGACTCGTAGGATTTTGGAAACTTATGTCCTATTCCAAGAGGAAAGAGGCAGTATATTTACCAACTACAAGCTATTTTTTCCAGTCTTTAGTCTAGCCATTCCAAGTATGACTTCTGTTTTGTTCCATCCAATCTTTCTAGACTCAAGATTGCTCTATCCCTCTTTGACTCTCTCATTCTCAGAGTTCTGTTCTCCTTATGTGGCCAATTCCAATTTTCACAACTTCAGATTCTTATTCCAGTCTCAAATTCTTGTCATGAAAGTCCAAATTTTAGTCTTCTGGTCTCTCCAACTCATTCTGAGTCTCATTTCCATACTTTTTAAATTTT
>JAVCKT010016861.1:0-15819 GCA_032273925.1 Rhynchotus rufescens
GAACTATATTTGATATTCCACTATATTTAATAAAGAAGATTTCACAAAAAAAAAAAAGTTTACCTCTTTATTGATGAAAATTTCATTCAGATATAATTTCATTTTTTTGCCTCTTCAGATTCATATCCTCTTATTCATAAAACTCTAAGTTGATACAATCTTGTCTTTTTATACCTATACAATCCTGAAGTACTCCCTTTGATTTTCCATGGTCTAAAAATGAGAAATTGTGTTGGCAGGTCCTACCATCTTTAATATTTAATATAGTCTCAAAGCTCCATGATTCCAAAACTAAGGTTTGAAAGTTCAAGATTCCATTTAATAATCAGGAAGGTAGTTCTACTTTAAGAGTAGAATTCTTAAATCTGGAAAGAAAGCAAGCTAAGAAATAAAGTAACTAAGAAAGTAAACCAAGTAGGAGACTTGCTTTAAGTACTGTGTTTGTATTAATTGTTAGAGATTATGAAGACAAATGGTCATCTAAGAAGACTTATGACCGTATTTTGATCCTGTGTGTGCTGGGTCCCCTTAAAATCCAGAATGGGCAATTTTGGATAGGCTCATGTAAATCTTATTTCTCTTACAGCAGTGGTGATGGCAGTTGTGGTTGTTTTGTACACAAAACCACCACAACATCTTGGCTACAAGATGAATAAACAGTTGAAGGGAGTAGAAGCTGAGATCCCAAACCTGGCTAATATCAACTGAATATCTTTAATTTTAAACCAAATATAGGCCTCTTGTACTGTTCTTCTGGGCTCAACAGTTTTGTATTCCTTGTTGCAAAGCAGCCCAGTTTAAACAAACAGTTGGAAGAAGCATTCACACAGGAAGTTTATTCATCTGATGATGCTCTGTTCAGAGTAGGGAGCTGCAATTTTAATACCATCAAGAACTGCCTTGAGAGTTGGCCCCATGCTTCCTAAGCAAAAATCAATCAAACACATCTGCGGTTAGAAGTAGAAGCATTGGTTTGATGCATGGTTAACCACCATTAGCTTTTCTGTTTCTGAATAAAACTTTCACTGTGTTTAACCTGAGCTGAGATTTATACATACAGAATTTACAGCAAAATAAAATTTTTAGCAGACCCTATTCACTGTCCAAATATGGAAAATAATTCTTCATTATGTATTTTGCCCTATGTTATGCATTAAGTTTTGGTTTCCATTCATAAGTGTGATTTGTCAATGGGAAGACTCTATCACCTTGACCACAAATAGGTCCAATTAGCCAAGAATACTGGGAACCTTATTTATGCTTCCCAGGTTCCTTATTCTAACATAACTCTCTATCATCTTATTCATAATTTAGAGCAATTATGTAGCAACAGCTTCAAAAAAATCATCAATGCTGGCAGAACTATCTGCACTGAGTCCTTGTTATTGTGACTTGCCAACTACCTTTTTTACTAAGAAGCTTATTTTTTTTTTAAATGGTAAATCTGGCAAGTATTATTATTATATTTAAGTGTGTGGATTTTTTTCCCCTGCTAAGTCTATCCTTAGTTTTAAATAGTTAAATAATGAATAAATGAATAGTTATCTCACTGGAGATTATTATGTCCAGTCTGATCACTGTCCACACTTGTCAAATTGAGTCATGAAAAAGAGCATGCTGCATCTATGGCTGCACGCTGGAGAAAGAATCCTGAAAGATATAGATTAAAATATTAAAAGATGATATGCAATATTTTCTGGTTCCTGAATTAGCAAATCAACAGAGGGAAGACTTGTGCTTATATAAAGTATTTCAGCTTGAGTGTGACAACATTAATTATCTGCTGTAACATGCTGATTTATAATTATGAAATCAGTAATTTAATTGGCATTTAGTGCAATAAAAACATCCCTGCCAGTGTCATTATCTAAGTGCCGATGCTTGATGCTTTCAAACTTAGTTAAGCTGTCAAAAAACATTAGTCTGTTAAATCTTTATACCTGCAAAATGGTAACCATTTGACAAAAACGTTTTCAAAAGTGCTACTACATGACAGCTGAAGATATTATCTACAGATTACAGACAAACTGAGGAAGCTCACCACTGGTCATCAAGTATATGTCTTGCCACTGATATAAACAGTATATATGCAAATAAAGATGCAGGTTCCTTAGGAACATTAACTGCCACAGAACTACATTAAAATGTGGACTACTGATTATGTCAATCTATCAAAGCTTTATTTCCAGCTGCAAGAGATTGGGTTGGCATCCATATGCTTGCAGGTGCATGACAGGATATTGTGAAATACAGATTACTGCAACACTCTGCAAAAAATGAGAGCAGCCGTCTAAATGAAGCAGGGATGAGCAACACTAGACGAGCCAGTGTACTGCACTTGAGGTACTGTATGTTAAAAAGTAATGGGACTAGTTTTATTCCTGCTATTCCTTTCATTCCTGAACTAGAAACATAGCTGAAGCAGCAGGCAGCTCCTCAACCTCACAGACTTGTCTGAAGAGCCTGATCTTCAGAGAGGGAGTTGCACAAAGGGAGTATATATCAGAATATCCTTAACAGGACAGCAATCTGCATGAGTGATATTCCATCAAAGGACGAATCCAACTTAAAAACTGGGTACAGCAGGTGGGAGAACACAAGGAAGAGAATAAAAGTGAAGAGCTGCAGTCAGTAATCACTCTAGAATGGTTTCTTAGTTCATATCCACTAGATGTATGTGTGTGTCTCTAACCATTTCCATGATGGAAGGGATTCCTTGTGTTGACATTGTCCCACCTGTCTCTCTGCTAATGGGTTTGCTGTTCTACCGGTATGAGCAGTTCACTAAGCCGTGGGAATAAGCCTGGATAAATGAGGAATAACTGATAACATAATGACATGAGCTGCTGAAATATTTAGACATCATTCTCAGTTATTGCATACTGGCCCTTTTTTGGCTCGTGGCAGAGATGGAGTGCTAGAGGTGCTGCATGTGGACCAGGCTTTTTTCTCAGGTCATTTTAGAAGAGTAGCAATTCCTTACACAATATGTCACTTTGACACAAATTCCACTAAACCTGATAAGTTATGGGTAATTGTAAATATACCAACAGGAAATACTGTATTACCAGTAGCATGGTCTCTATAGGGGTTTGTGAAAGCAGAGGTATAACATTGCTTTACATTAGAAATATCATGTTGTCAGAAGTGTATATATATATATAGTAGGAGTCTCTCCTAGCTTTCTTTAGGGTAAACTCTGAGTTACCTGACCTAGAAGTTCAGCAAGCCTTTCCCTTTCCTCTCTTTCTCCTCTGCCATTCTTACTTTCCCCCTAAAGTGACTTTATTAGATTCTATGTACACCACCAGCTACAAAGCCTGCTAATAAATCTCTGCATACGTGAATCCGTCTCACCCTGGTGTGACAACAGCTGACTGATTTTTTTAGACTCCTCATTTTCTGACAATTAGGTGGAACAAATTTTACCCCTAGGCAGCATTGAGATGCTGGGAGCTGATGCTGATGCGAGCCTCTTACAAACATTTGACTTTTGAATACTTTGTACACACTCTTGAAATCAATATACAATACAAAATAGCAATGTTTTGTTTTACTTGTCTTAAAAGTAAGCTTCAGTGTCACAAACACTTTTATGCCTTTGGGAACAATAATGGACCATAATCAAAAAAGAGTCAGAGCTGGGAGAAGCAAATTCTCCAGGTTAGTAGTTTCAAATCAAGATTCCTAGGCTTCTTTGATGAGCACAAAAATATTCATGGCATGAAAAAGAAATAAATATGAAAAATGTTATTGGAAATCTAAGCTATTGTTTAGACATTTGGCAAAAAATAAAAAGAATATACAAAAAAAAGGTATTTTAATGTACAAAAAAAAAAAAATGGAAAGAAATATGTATTACCAGAATTTTCAAATGAAATATGAAAAACAGCTTAGCTCTTTTAGAGAGTTTAAGCATTTTACTCACCAGCCTCTGAAGTCAGGGAGATGGCAAGACATAGCAAACTAAGATAGCAACACACCTAGTTATGTAGTTTCTGGATCAGAGCTGATTCACATCTAACCTGAGAGAGAAGCTTAGGGAGAAAAAGCTACCCCTGGTAGGAGAAGTCTGTTAAAATATTTGTTTCCTCATTTTAGTAATCGATCTAATATATAATTCAGCACTAGGTACTTCGAGATAATGCTGAGAGTGCCCTTTTTGTGTGTGTGTGTGTGTGTTGTGTACAAGTCAGCTGATGTGTTCTTGAAGGAGCAGCTTCTAGAAGTTAAGTTACATAATTTATTTGAAGTGGTTAAGTAAGTTGCTGACCTTTATATCTGTGGGTAAAAATTGTAGTATATTATCAGAGTATGTAAGATCACAAAGTAAATAAAAGCACGTGAAAATGTTGCTACTTCATTTTGGCTTATTTTTAAATCTCATGATTTTAAATTTTTGAGTCATGATTTTTGAACAGTTGGAAATAGCAGAGTGCATAAGCCTGTGTTTAAGCTTAGGTTAAACTTGAACTCAGAATTCGTTTAAACTGGGGAAAAGAACTGGCATGACAAAGACCTAAGTACATGCTTAGAATTAAGTCATTCTCAAGGACCTTCTTGAATTAGGACTTTGTATTTTTGCAGATGTTTTAGAATTTATGCAATGTCTAACTCATCTATGCATTAATTTATTCAAACTGCTCAGGAATCATAATACATCATGAATGTGAAGAATAAAAATAAGCTACAAACTATGTGAGAAAAAGTAGCTTTCATTTATTTTAACAAAAAGTTACTTCAAATAAATGGTAAAAGTAGGTTAAAGCCAAGGGAAATTTTGTACCATGTTCAACAGCATTAAAACTGACATAACATGAATGATTGTCAAAAACTGATGGGATCTGGCAAGGTTAGGAAATATTAAATAGGCAGAGACTTTGTATAATGTTTTACCATTTCTGACAGTTTATATACCTAGAAAGAAGGTTCATTAATAGTTATAAAATGCAACCTATTCAATTTTGTTTCATATTCTCTGAGGCTCTTCAACAGCAATGAAAAGATGATTTGGGCTCAAGTAAAGGCTTTCATAATAGCTGTCAACTTGACCAAATACTGTTTTGAACAGTCTGGACAAGAAATTTGACAGTGCACTTATCTCTATACAGAATTAGTAAAGCCAACTCAAAGCAAAAGCTGTTTTTTTCTTTTATTTTCTTTTTTTTTCTTTTTTTGGAATGGGGGAGTGAAAGAGGGAACAGAGAAACTCCGATTTTCACAAACTTATTTTCCCTTACTATTAAGACTAAACCCCATTCATTTGGTTATTTGGTTTACAAACTACATTCAGATGAGTCGCTGTTGCCAAGAATTAGTCTGTCTGAAACAGCAATTACTAAAAGAGAAAAAAAGTCTTTGGTATTGAGGGATTCATTGACTTAGAATTAGGTAAACACAACATTTACAAGTTTGTTCTTTGTCACATCTCTCTAATGAAATAAGGTTGACTGTTTCTCCCAGGCTTAGACAATATATATATGCAGGTTATGATTTCCAAAACCACTTGTGTTTCTTTGCACATCCATATGCTTCCATCTTCACTTCACTTACTAATTTCTATTCTCCAAGAAGAATAGCACTCAGAAAGGAAAGACTGACACCAGAACTTCACCTTCAGACTTCAGATTAGTTGATATGACCTTTATTTGGCTACTGGAATCAATATGCCCTTAGTATTTGCAGAAGATAATGATATGTATGTCTGAACAAGAACTTTTGACCTACATAAAAGAGGAGCAGTATTATTAAATCCCCAAATTCCTTACCCCTCCTTACCACTCGTCCCAACATCTTTTTTTAGAATATAGGACTTTCTGGAATACTGCCAAGAGATAAAATCTCGGAAGATTTTTCTTTAGTAGCAGATGAGCAGAAATGTTGCTGAATTATCTAAACTGCATTTACAGTCCAAAACACAAACTCACAGGAGTGCACACTGTGAATATATATATACAATGTGGAAATAAAGAAGAAATTTAAATCCATAAGGCCACACAGAACAATTGCTCCTGCTGTCAGCATTAGTGATTTTTCCCTTCTTCCCTCAGGGAAGATTGATAAAACTCTGCAGCACCACTAGCTTCTGCTTATCTAACAAAAGAAGAAGCTATTTCAAGACCCCAGATTTACTTTGCTACATTTGAAGGTGTGTTTGCATCCACAGAATCACATTATTCAGATTTGATGTTCATTTGGTAATTTTTATAATGCAATAATTGTTCTATATACTATGAACTGGATATCAACAACATTTAAAAACATATAAACGCAAAAAAAAAAAATCACATCCGTTTAATAACTACTTGAAAAGCATACTTAAAAACTCATCCACTCAGGAAAGAAAGAGAAAGCCAAAGCCAAAGCAATGAGAGTTTTGATGATGTGAAAAAAGTGCCCAACATCAAAGGTATACTTGTGTACACACACACTGCTTAGCTGAGTTTTTGAGCTAAAAAAGATCTATCTCTGTAACTACAGATGTCATAATTTTATGGCTGGATACATACAGCTGTTGACTCAAGTTATCCTTTCGCCATTTTAGAGCTGCTTCCACTGAACACTCTCATAGTGCTATATGGACACCGCAGCTCACCTGAGGCTTGCGCATGTCAATTTAGCACTGCCCTGTTTTGGGCTCTTGCTGCACTTCAGTGATCTTTACTGAAGAGACAGCTGAGTCCACACTTTCACAGGTTACAGGTTACACTTCTCCTTTCCATTTATACCTATCCAAAAAATATCACCCAAATTTGCTGGGGTTTAAGCATTTTGCTACATTGATGATCAAATGAGACAGCCTATAATGCAGAAGGGATTTCATTTGGACCATTTTGTACCGGTACCACTCCTATTTTGTAGTGAGAACAGACTAAGGCACTTAGAAACTGCTAACAACTTTGGGTCTTCCAGAATTTCCCCTGAATTCACTTCAAACAACCAGAACAGGAAAGTGCTATCACAAGTCACCACAGTAACTCATATTTACCACATTGCAAAAAATATAAAAATATTCCTCCAGAAATGCTAGAAGCACACACAATAAGCTGCCAGCACCACTTAATTCTGCTCTACAGAGTTGCCTCTCATACACACAGGGCTAACTTGAGTGTATATTACTGAAGTCCAAGTAGCTTGTTTATCCTTAAACAGCAACAAATCTGACAGATGGTTCTGAGGAGAAGCTGCATGGACAGGATCTCTGAAATAAGAAAGGTTTGTCCTAGGCTTAATTAATAAATACAGTTTATATGGACAGGCAGAGGAGAGAAAGCAGGAAAAAGAAAGAGTGATGTTAATATCACTTGCCTCAGAGAAAGAGAAAATTTCTAAGCAATGCACCTAATGGGGTCAGGTTGACGCAAATTTCTTAGTTATATAATGAAAACCTTTAGTCTTCCAACTCACATGCTACCTCTTAGTGTCAGGTAAAAATCACTACAAAAGTCATCTCTGGTCAGAATGCATTATTGTTTGCTACTGAAACACTATCTGATGAAACGAGAATTATATGAACAATTTTTTTTTTTAGGCACTGATTTTCCTCAATGACAAAAAAGAGCAGTCTTGAAAGGCTGAAAGTAGAATTAATTATGAAATTACTTGTTTGTGTAGAACAATTTGTCTTTAAAATAGCTCAGCACTGCAGTTGCCTCAGAGGCAGAAACATCTGCTGCATAACACAGGCATATACACTCTAGCTGAAAACAGAAACCTTAGATTTTACTGTTGATCAGCTGTGCCCTCACTTGTGCATAACATTGATGTCCAATTGCATTACAAACATTATAGAAATTTAATGATAACATTGAGTGGCATCTAAAACACAACATTCAGGTCAAATGAGTATGCGAATGTGGAAAGCTGAAGTCAAAATGCATTTACATAAAATGACACAGACCTAAGAAACCTGCTTGTTCAGCACGAAAATCTCATGCTTACATAGATCTCGGAAGGCTTCTGTTCAAGAAGCAGATGGAAGTTTGCATATATTTCAAAATGAAAAGTGAAGTAATAGGTAACAGCCTGCAGAGAGTCAGACAATCCAGACAGTTCATAAGTAGCCTACCACTCACAGGAAAAAGAGGATAGAAAGGAAAATTTCCACCAAAATATACATTACTATTTTAAATGCTCCTTTAAAACACTTGCTATTCAGTTAGAAAGAGACCACAACAGCAGCTGAGTTCATTATACTTGTCCTGTTATGGGATTATTTTAAGACTGCAGAACTTCAGCAAACTCTTCCATATGAATATAAAAATACATAGGACAGGGTAAATGTATAAATATACCATATTCTTTAACATGAACTACTTGGAGCTCAGTGGGTCCCAGGCTCTATATGATCTACATGCCCAGGTCCTCAAGGACTTTTGCAGCTTTGTCCATATACTTCTAAGTTGGTTCCCTTCAATAGGCTCTGGATTTTCATTTTTTAAGAATGAAGCAATGGGAGCATGTTCTTCTCAAAGGCCTGTATTCTTTGTGGAAAACTTCTAACCTTCCCTCAGTAATACCGAGTAAAAGTAATTTCACCAGGCAAACAGTCTGTGCATTGGACAGACTCATTGGGGATACACTGCTGCTTGCCATTCTAACCTCCTGTGGGAACACTATCATACTGTTTATTAGTGCTTGTGTACAAATGCACATATATCCGCAGACTCATAATGCTTAGCTTTTGATCTTCTAGGATAATAGAGCATCCAAGGCCATTCGAAATATGAACAACACTGAGTATATGAAAGGGAGAGCGGAAAACTTAGCAACACACTGTCGACTGTGGGCCTCAGATATCCTAAGTGATATGGAAAGAGAAGCTTGCATTTGGAGACAATGAAAGCAGTGTACCAGCTCACCTGTGGCAGAATTAATCTGCAAAACAGGTAACTAAATAAATGTGCTTATAATTAGCCAAGTTTCAAATCTTTGTCTTCCAAACAGGAATACACAGTAAGTTTGCCAGAATAGCAAGTTTGCCAGAATGGAGATGTGTACATATTCTTCTCTCTCATTCTATATAATGCAGAAAAGAAAAGAAAAGAAAAGAAAAAAAAACCCACTACATTTATATGGCTAGATATTAGAGATTCATTTTGCTTCTCATAACATTCAGCTACTTAAAAGAAAAGCCATACAAGGTTAGTCATTTTGCCTTGTGCACCTCAGGATCAGACAGGAGAATTTTTTAACATAATAACACACTACTAGATTACCATTTCCCATGTGACCATGCTAGAAACAAGAAGAAACAACATCTGCTCTTTCTAGGTAGCTGGAAATACAGGGGAAAAACAATAAAAAAATAGGGAAAACCAAAATTGCAGAAGAACAAAAGAAAACAAAACGTGTATGAAGTAGTTTAGCTACCTTTGCAATTGACTTTGTTAACAGCTAACTCTATTTAATCTGACCTCTCCCATCAATAGCTAAGGAGCATTAAAGAAGATCACCACATCTCTTTAGTCTGCACTAAAGCTGTGTTACCTTCAGTACAAGGAATGAAGTATATCATATAAAAATGGAAGGGAGGAAGTAATGGTCATGTTTTCTAGTGATTTTATACAGTCTGATGTATAAATCCTGATGATTTGGAAATCAAGTTCAATTTAGTGCGAACAAATTGAAATTCAGAAAAATAAGTCCTGAGAAAAATTAAACATAGAACATTTAAACTGTAATTTAATTTCAGGCTATGCTTTTGAGATCATATTGGAGTCTTATTTGTCTAAAACAAACAACACAAAGACAACACCCTGAAACACAATACTAACTAATACAATGCTGAGAAAATGTTGTCAGAATAAGAACAAAGGAGAAATTGTCATGTACAGCTTTGCAACACTGTTTGCAAAGCTTTTAGAAATTTGCAATCAATTTGTGCCAGTTGTGGTGAAGATACTGTTATATATGGTCATAGATGTAGACTTACAGTTACTGACTTTGTTTTTTTCCCCGCCTTTACTTTGCTGCTTCTGGATAAAGGGACTAAAAACCAGCCCCAATGGAGGAGTTCCCCTGTGACATAGTTAGCTCAAGTGCTTTCTCCAAGTCCCAGTGGCATAAAAGAACATATTGGTAGGGAAGGGACATGGTTATAATGTTCTGGCAATCTCCATCTGGCATATTTGTCCCTAGGGCAGTGCAGACAGCTGGCATTGGTTTGAATGGGCAGACTCAAATCTTTTCCTGCATCGATGTGTACAAAACAGACCTAGATCTCCTTTAGTCGCCACACTCAAGCCACCAGGCAGACTTTGCCACAGCTGGAAAACACAGGTCTTATTTGTATGCTTTTGAATGTAATGTACAATCCATTTTGACACCCGCCATTTTCAGCATCTTCCCATTTCCTTTTAGCAGACAAGCCTGAATTTAAATACCTTCAAAACCCAATGGTCTGTCCTAATCTTTTGAAAAATGTAGCTCAGTCCTTGTAAACTCAGCATATCTTAACTCTTATGACTGAAAGACTGAGAAAGAATTTAAGAAACTAAAACTATTCTTCTTCAGGTCACAGACTATTTTCACTATAGCATGCTCTATGAAACAAAATCTAGCTGAAATAATGTCCTACCTGAAGAATATATGTGCTACCTTAATATTTTAACAAGTATTTTTTTTTTTAAATATACTTCTTTCTTAGATTCTGAATTCTTTTGATAATTATTTGATAATTTTTAAAGTACATCAATATTAGAGTAAGAAATAAAATAATTTATTTAGAAAAAGATAATTTTATCTATATATAAACTCTTCATATACATAATTATTCAAGATTGTAATGTGATACTACGGACACATACACACTGCAGATAGCGAGAAAGAAAGAAACTATATATCCATTGCAGTGAAATTTAACTAGAAGGAAGACGTCTGGCAGCCAAGAGAGTTCTTTCATAATTTGACATCAGGGGCTAATAAATTGTCACCTCCATCCTGCAGGCATTAGTCCTTGAGAATCTTTCCATTGAAATCAAAAGCTTCAAATGCTCTTTTTTATTATTATTTTTATTATGCTTGAAGAGGATTTTTTTAGAAAATCTTTGAAACCACCCCAATATCTAAAGCCGTTGTAGAGGACACAATTGCTGCTTCCGTGTGAGACCTCCTAAAAGAGAAAGGATTTCGCAGAACTGCCTTTTGAAGTGATCTTTTTTTTTTTTTTCTTAAGTCTTCATTTATGTAAAATTTGCTAATACTAGGAATAATGATACAGAAATGGTCTAGACAGATATAACTTAAAAAGCAAATGTAGATTTCTCCTTCATGCTGCTTTAATATACCCATCAGTTCTTAATAGCTTTGCATCAGCAGAGCACTGACCTAGCAAAAAGTTAAGTTCTGTTTCTTTCATGACTCAGCTATTTAATGTGAAATTACTGTCAAGTGTTTATGTTAAAATTAGAAAAAGGAATATGGTTAAGAAGTTTCTATTATGTATGACAGCAAGTTTTCATGCAGCAGATTTATCACTTGATATTTAAAAATATTATGATCAAAAGTATAATTGGTCTTGAAAAAAGGAAAAAAATGAAATACTGCTTCTTCTCTAATCACATCTTTCCTTCCCTTGTGGCTACCAGAAAAGCTATTAAAGTTAAATTCATAGTAAAATTTAAAATAAATAAAATATAACTAGATATCTAAGTCTGTTTTCTATAGGAGAACAGAAAATATATTTAATGTTGTGTTTCTTCCATTACCCGTATCTGCAGCTTGATGGCTTCTCTAGTTGAACTTCATTTTCTCCCTCTGTGAGACATTGTCTCCAGGGGGATAATGAACGTCCTCTTTGTTATCACTATGTTGCTTTGCTGCTAACACTGCCGTCAAATGGTGTATCCATTAGGACTTCATCCAAGAAACTTGACTCTTAAAAGGAAAAGAAAAAAAAAGATACACTGAGAGAAATATTGGCATAATGTAATCAAGAAATAAGGGCATCTTCTCTAAAGATGGTTTTCAGAAAGCATCAAAATTTGACTTAATGAGGTCTCATTCTTTAAATTGACAAGGCTATATTTAAACAAAACTTAGCATTAGCTTTTTCCAATTGTCTTTATTACACATATCCTTGAGCTTCTGTTGTTTTTTTTTTCTTTTCCAATTAAAAAAAAAAATCACAGAATTGTGGTAACAGTTGTAATGCAAGTAACTTTTATGCAATAGTTCTGATGCAACACTTTCTGTCATTGGTGGGAAAATTTTCATTGACGTCAATGAGCCTAGGATTAATATGCTTCTTCCAGCAACTTACTAAAAGAAAAAAAAAAAAAAAACCAAAAAAAAAAGAAAGACCAATAGCAACAGTAAATTTTCATAGCTCTACTTATTTCAGGAGTGTTTAAATAATTTATACTAGCCTTAAACATTAACAAACAACATTCAGTCTTCCTTCTATTATTCTTTCACATCACAAAGAGCATATATTGGACAGTAAATATGAATGTACAGTCAGTATTTTGCCTTTTTTTTATTATCAGCTATTAGAAGACCAGTAAGTTGTTTGCACGTTGATTACTCCCTGTTCAGTGTGTGGAACAGATAATAAACTCATAGCCCATCCAATGTGCTTTAGAAAAGGATGCGCTCTGGATTTTGCAGTATATAATTAGGTCAAAAAGGCAGCCTGGATAGCTGACTTGTCTGGAATTAAAGACTTTATCTGGAGACAAATTGAATATAGCTTGTGGGCATTTTCATTGACAACAGAAAGTGACTGAGAATTTCAATTTTCTGTGTGTTAAAAAAAACAGAAATAAAAAATGAGATAGCAAAGGAAGTAATTTGTGGATATTTTTTATGAGAGTTATAAGTTATTGTGAGAGGAAAAAAAGAGGCCTTTCATAACTTTACAGAGGAAAAAAAGGCTATAGGGTACTGGTAGAAAAAGGAGGATCACTTAGGAACTGTGATTTTATACCATAGAAACACAGAGTCACTTTGACTTGAAGGGAACTTTGTAGTTCATTTGGTCGAAATCCTTGCTCAAAGCACAGAAGACTTCAGGGGAAATCCAACTTTAAATTTAGGCCAGGTTGGTCAGGGCCATATATAGTAGAGTTTGGAATATTTCTAAAGAATGAGATTCTGCAGCCACCCTGTGCAATCTGTGCCATGTTTATTCACCTTCATTTAAAGAACATCTGTCCTGGTATCAGACTGGGCTTTCTCCTGTTCCATCTTGTGTGCCTTGCCTCTTATCCTTTTGTTTGTGGCCTTCATGAAGAGGCCGGCTGCTTCTTCTCTATATCCTCCCAATAGGCAGATGGAGACCCCTCCTCCCTTAGCCTTAAGTCAAAACAGACACTGCCTGTCTGTGTACATCATGTGCTCCAGCCCCACCATCTTGGTGCCTAGCATTGGGTCTTGGCTCACCAATGTCCTGTGTGCACTAAGGGGCCAAAACTGGGCACATTCCTACAGACACCAGCCAGCAACTGTGGGGAAAGGGTCACTTTACTTGACCAGCTGGCCTTCACTTGCTAGTGCAGCCTGCATGTGGTTAGCCTTCATTGCCACAAGGACACAGAGCTGACTCAAATAGCACATTGCTAACCATGCTAATATGTAATGCAGGTCCAATCTTTTAAGTAGCAGGGACTGAATTTTAGGATCCTGCGACTGAAACAACACCTGTGTTTAATTGTGGCTCACATACAGGTGTGTGACCTTTCCTAGTTTATCTTTTCTTTCCCCAGTGTGGCTTTGATTTGAAGGCAAAGGCAGAAGACTATCAATTTATTTATTTTGTTTAGCTAAGTTTTTAGATTTTGTTGTAAAGATAAAAAAAAAAGAATAGTTATTCAAATGCCTTTGAGAGACAGCTATGCCTTAAATTATTTTGTAAGTTAAATTTTAATACAACTGCAACTATTAATCCTACACTAAATTGCTTTCCTGTCTATCATATGGAATACAAGGCGTCTCAAAAGTATGGAAAAAGAAGAGATTTTGTTGTCTTGAATACGTGCAGAGGGGCTGGAACTTGGATGGATGCTGATATTAATAAAGCAAAAGAAACGAACTGGAATTGTGGCTAACACCATATCTGTACCTGCTTGCATAAGGTTATGCGTACTCAAAATGTGTGAAACCTGCCAGATTTTCTATTGCTCTTAAGTGTTCGCATAGCAACTAAGTAACAGTAAGTTCTTCCACCTTTGTATGGTGACATAAAGAGAACATTTCTTTCAGATGAGAGTGTTGCTACAGTAATCTGTGCTTCTGTCACCTTGAGATGAGGCTGCCAAAATACAGCCTGTGTGAAATGACATATTTGTGAGATCATTTGGAAGCTAAAGCAAGTTACAAATACTGTTTTCCTGAGTATTATGAGACAAATCCTATTATGAAAATACACACACAACAGTTCAAAATTGCATTGGTTTTTAATTTAAGAAAAGAATTTTAACTTCTAATGCTCCAATTATTAAGAATCCGACAAAGTGTCATTTTCTTCGAAAATTTTGCGTATATCTAAGGCTTCAATTGCTTTTACCTGGGCTATATCATAGTAAGTTGCTCAAATCTCGAACTCTTCTATTCTCACAACTAGATTTTTGTTTTTTGCTCTTGGAATTTCATAGGTTTTCTTTGTTTTTTTAACCACATAGCTATTATCAGTGCTATATTTTGTGGGAAAATGTTTTTGCAAACCATTTGGGCAATAGGCAATAGGTAGGCAATTTAAGGTGGCCTATCCATTTGCCTTTTAAATTATTCCAATAATTACTGACAAGAAATACATTTCTATATCAACCTTTGTTATTAGATCTAAATGACACTCAAGATGATCTACTGATATGAGAAAAACCTCTAACGGTATCACAAACATTTATAAAAGGCTGTCAGGTAAACCTAAGGAATACCTTCATCCGACAGGAGGCAGACAAATTTTAATATGTCTTTCACAGCCCTCTTCAAACGAATAGATGAAGTAGCTTGAGAAACACTTGCTTTAGTGAGCTTACACACATGCTTAAGGCTGGAGGCATCATAGGTTCAAATTTTCATAGAAAATATTTTCAGAATTTTGCTTCATGCAATACTGTCAGTTTTCAGTCTTCTTTTTATTAGTGGATCCTAAACACCTTTCAGAAGGAACATTTGCAGTCCCCTTGCATGCAGACATTAAGAATATCATTAACAGACTTATTTTTTGGAGCTGTTTTTCACATGCTCTTTGAGACTAGTTTATGGAATTCTACATTTCTGCAAACCACAAACTGATAATTATTGTTTTAGTGTTAGTCAGTTCTTAGATACAGCCTCTCATAAAACACAGAATATTTTGTGAACAGTGCTTTCAAGACTTTTCTAAGTCTTATGTCTCAGAAAATAGCTTATCCAGCAGATCTCAAGCTTCCTTAAAATAATCTGTTTAAAGAAGAATTTTGCATAAATTAAAAGATTTTCCAGGTAATTGGAGATAAAAACAATGTTGCTAATAGAAAGCAGGGTGGAGTTCAGAACTGATCTGAAGGTCATTGAACTTCATCATCTTTGAAGCCATTCAAATCAATAAATTTTGGACTATTCCTTTAAAAATTAATATGTTTATTTTAAAAACTAACACAATAAGGTATTTGTAATAATGCATTTAAGAAATGTTTATGGTATGCATTCCGCTTGTTCTGTTACATCCAAGTCCTTTGAGTTATGATACAGATCAATATTATTTGTTGAAGTATCTTATTGTAATAATATATACTTTGGACTCTCCAAGCAGAAAGGTCACTGTTATGGGAGTTTCAGGTAACACACTCCTCTGACAGCTCCCAGTAGACAGGTATTCAAAGGATGGAAAAGCAT
>JAVCKT010016863.1:0-15033 GCA_032273925.1 Rhynchotus rufescens
TTTTTTTTTTTTTTTTTTTTTTTTTGTATTTATTGCCTATGACTTTTGGATCCTTACTGCACTTGCTGTGCGACTGTTGCTCCTCCACATGTTTTGCGAGAGGTGTCTGTATCTGTGTCACTATTACCAGTGCCTGGAATGGATCTGTAGAAGCGTAGGAGACTTATTTTCATGGTGGATTTTTCTCATTTATAGACAGCTTGGGTTTGAAATGGCAAATTGTTGAATGCTTTGGCCCTGATCCAGCAAAGCTCGTAACCACTGACTTGATTTTGAGCATATGAGCAGTCGGTTTGGAATCGTTAAGTGCTTTGTTGAACTACTTGGCACCTAATGGTTTGAGGTTAGCAAAATTAGACAAATCTTTCCTGTCTGTAATCTATGGTGGTGTAAATTATAGAATTTATACCTCAATTATACAATAGTGTTTAAAGCTTGCATTGGACAAGATTACAAGGAAAGGCTAAGTCTTAGAATTGTCTTATGGATGCTCTGTTCATGGATTCATTTTCAGTTTAGCCATAACCATAACAAAAATCTAATGCTTGATTCCCTTAACATATAGAACCTCCATTGAGGAATTGTTCACATGAGAGAGAAAAGCACTTTCTCAGTTGATGCTTATGGCAACTTGTATATAGTGCATACTTAATGTGAATATAGAAAATGAGATATTTCCCTGACAAGGTCATCAGTCTGGTATAGAGTTGTCCTCATGCTTTTAGAACTTGCTTTCCAGGCCTGAACCTTAAATAATACTTGATGATGTGTATTACTTCAAGTAGGAGAAAAATAAATAGCTGTTAAAATGATTATGTTGTCAAATCACAGTTGTAATTTTAGACTGCTTTGGAGCCATAAGATAGAGGTAGTTAAACCAGCCCAGTGAAACTCTTAAGTGAGATCTTTCTCTCTTGTTTTTCTTTCCTTTAAAAAGATGCAAAAAGTTTTTTTTAAGATTACATTTGGATTTAGTTTATAATATAAGACACTCCCAGACTTTGTGTTTCTTTGAGATAACAAATTCATCAGGCAGTCGAAGGTATCAGCTATACCTAACAGCACTTCAGAGGTGTGCGTTATCTCAGAACAGCATATGTCTTGTGATGCCTTATTGCTTAAATAGTATTTGAGGCAAGCTGCTGTCAGCAAAAAATAAATATTTTTGGAGAAAGAAAAAAAAGTTTTTTCACGCAGAGAGAAGATGTGGGCTCTTTCAGAAATACAAACTTAAGGTCTAACCTGAAATCTTTTTCTCTTCCATGAATTACTCTGTTTCAACAGTAGAAGACACTGTGCCACTCGTGTGATGGTGAAGGACTTGAGTGCAGTTTATTGTAAGCATCAGGACCTTGAAAGGACGTAAGAGGCTTCATCTCTTCCTGTCCCCACTGTTCCCCAGGAACAGATGCTGCATTCAGGCTTTACTTTTTGCATGGCTTGCTAACTGTGTAGCATCAGTGTGCAGAGCTGTGTGAAGCTTTCGGTGATACAACCTTTATTCAGCAGGTAGTAAAGCATTAAAAAATAGAACAACTACAACAACAACGACAACGAAAAGATAATAAAACAAATAGATCTTTCTCTGTCCTGTAGAAAATTCAGGAAATACAGCTTAGACTGCACATGGAACCCATTAATTCTAAAAACCTTATAATACTTCACAGAAGTTTCTTGTTCGTACACATGCCTGCATACACACGCACACCAATTTTACAGTACTAAAGAAGTCTAGAGAAGCCTTAAAAAGCTGTCACACTGTGAAGTTTTAGCAGCAAAAATTTGGGCTTGGGGGAAAAAGTATTTGGAAAAATTCATGGAATACGGACTTTAATTTCTTTCAATAATTTACACATGGATAAATATGTTATAATTCAAACAGTTTATTTTGCGGATGAGATTAATTTTTATATCTAGTGTTATCAGCATGTAAGTGCTGATATTAAGAGTAGTAATGGAAATGATGTGTTATTAATGCTTAATGAAATTTTTAAGCACTAGTAAAATTTTCTGCTAGACTGACCTTCCTTGGTTATATTAGAGCAAGGATTAAAAAATCTCTTTTGGGATGTTTTCAGTAAGCTGCAAGTTCACTCAACCAGTGCATCGTTGGAAAGGCCTCCTCATGCGTTATTTGCTCAAAGTCCAGTTTTGCAACTTTGATCCCTGGAGAAGACAAAAGGAAAGAAATTCGATACCTGGGGAGGTGAGGCCAAAAATGTAACATAATTAAAAACTCCATCGGACCGAAAAAGGTTTGAGAAAAGCCAGCGAAAAATTCAGAAAGTGTGTGTGTGTGTGTGTGTGTGTCTGTGTGTGGTGTATAGGTTAATACATATGAATGGGAAAGAGCTGGCATGTTGCTACTACCCGGGATGCATCCAAATGTTATAAACAATTTATTCTGGAAGCTCATTAATTCTTCCAAATAGACCTCACATGTTGACATTCCTCCAGGGATCCCTATTCTATCAGATAACAAAAGGTATGCAAAAGCACACGCCAGAAGCGGGGTCTCCAGAATAATTGCCCTGTGTAGGAATTTGTTTTCTAACATGGACGTGTTTGGTCTGATTCGCAGTATCAAAAGTCTTACTCAACATATACATCGTAAGATAAGGAGCCTCCACCTCGCCTGTTGACAGCTTGCTCTGGAAAGGGGAGCAGCGTGGAGCTGGGATTTTGCTCCCTGTCTCGCCGGTGATACCTGGGCACGTAGCCCTGCCGTGGGCACCCGCGGAGGTCGTGGGGCCGCGTTGCAGGACGGCGCTTGGAGGCGGCGCCGTTTGACGTGGCCGTGGTGTCAGTGGAACCTGCTGCTGCTGCGGCCGCCCGTGGCGGGGAACTTGGTGCTGTGAAGGCCGGGGCTTGGTAGCTGTGAGCCATAAATGAAATGTTTTGGCATTTCTGGAAAGAAGCAGTAGGAGAGACTGTCTTGGAGGGTTCGGCCTGAATTTAGGTTGCATGATAAAACAGAGCAACAGAGCAATGTGGGAGACGTTATGGGAAGCTGTGTGTTGTAGAGGAGCTTGCACACAGTTCTGCAGGCTGAACATTTATTTTTTTACTTGTTTAAGAGAAAATGAGATGGTCGCCGTTTCAGCCATTATGGTCAGCTATTAACCATAGGTGGTTAGTATAGTAATCACAGCACGTGTGTGCCTTGGGGAGAGCATTGAAAATCAAGGTGAAATAAGGAAGTAAGCTGGAGGCAAGTGCTTCGTGCTTGCCTAAAGTGGTGTCGTGGCATTAGGTTACCCATGGGAGAAGTGCCAGGAGGACAGCCAGGGCCTGGGCCTGCCCGTGCCAGGGCGATCGCTACTGTGGGGATGGAATTAGCCCATGAAGACACAGTTAGAAGGAAGAATTTGAGTCATGTTTAAAGGAGGGAAATGAGTAAATGCAGACTGAACACAGGGAAAGTAGAGCAACAAGGAAGGAGGAGCTGCAAGAGGTGGATAATCCTGTTTATGGGGGATGTATGTCGGCCAAAACCCTGTCTGAGCCATCCCAGGGCTCCCAGCAGAGCAGGGAGGCACAGCAGGTGACAGAAAAATGAGCAAAAGTTTCTTAAAGATACTGAGACCAGCGGAAATAGAGCCAGAAAGGAGAAGTGATAACAGCCAAGTATATAAATGAGGGATTCTGTTTTGATACTTCCTGTTCCTTACCGGTTTATGCCGTAAATCATCAGGGTGGCTCTGTGCCTTTGTACCTCTTTATGGGAGCTCCCGAGTGTCTTGAGGCAATCGTTACATTTGGAAAAGTACTTCTAAGGAAAACATTTGCAGTTCTTCGACATCTGTTTCACTTTCCTGGTGCGCGGGGAGAGGAAATAAGTACTTTCGATCAGAATTGTCACTGGATGGGACGATTCAGAATGATAAAGTAATGGACTTTGAAAACATGACTGTTAAAACTGGTGTGGCAGGACCTCTTGGCTTGAACGTCGCATGACATTTCAAAGGCATTGCTCAAGTCAGATGCGTAACGTGGCCCAGATGTTGGATTCAGCGGAGCAATCACACATGGTGTTTTGCACCAAGTTACCTCTGCACCAGGAATAAGTATCTTATAAGTAACGCGGTGATTCCAGATAGCTTTCTTTGCCCATGTTTTAACACAGTGCAATGCAGGCAGCACTTGCCATCGGTGCTAATTACACCAGCTTTGAAACTGAATACGCTGGCAGTGTTTTCGTGTTACAGATACTTGAAGGCATTTGTTGCATTTCTTTCCTTTACCTCAGTAAACAACTTGACAGGCTGCAGATCAGCCTCATAACGAGTTTTGCTTGCATAGAGTATTTGAATCCCTGCACTTCCTTTCTTTCCCAAATAAAATTTCAGGGACGTTTATGTAGTAACAGAACTTCCATTAGCTCCTGCGGTTTATTCTTTACCCTTAAGCTATAGCCCTTTGTAGCAGCATCACAGCGTTGACCCTGGAATCAATTATTGCCTATAAGAGCCGAGTGATGATGAGGCTTATTCTGTAGCCATTGTTTTCCAGTAGTCTTGATGTATGTAAGTCTCTTCCAGCACATAGGGCAGCGTGATAAATCTCTCGGAGGACTCTGGCCAAAAACAACAATAAAAGCAATATAAGAGAAAATGGGAGCCTTTGCCATTTTCCTGTTTTCAGATCCTAAAAGCACAGCTGGGAAGGCTATACAGTTCTTCCTGTACTCGGTGCATCGGGATGTTCTCCATTAGTTTTGAAGTCTGTCTCTTCACTGGAAGTGAGTGCATGTGCAAATGTCATACAGATGTTGTATGAAAGCTTAATTATGCCTCGCTTTACTTAAAGCTGTGGCTTTGCCTTCACCCTCCCCCCAAAGGCTTTCCTTGAGAATAGAAGGGAAACCATTTTCCCATTATTTCCTTACTTTAGGGGTTAATTGCACACTGCGCTATGCCTGTACCTTGGCAAAAGCTGGATGGAAAAATGAGACCCTCTGAACGAAATGGGGAGGCTTAGAGCGTAGCTTGGTTATTCTGTTCCCACTTAAAAATTAGATGTTCTTCCGCCTTAGCCAAAAAAAAAAAAAAAAAAAAAAAATTTCCATTTTGAAGATGTGCTTCATATGTGCACTTGGCCTCTGAAAGAGCTTAAATCTACTGGCTGTTTCCTCAGAATTGGTTGCTGTTATTTAACAGCCCTGGCTGTCAGTTTGTCACAGGTGCAACCGTAAGCAGCGAGTATGAGCTGAAGAAACATGGGCAATCCCACTGAGGAAATCTCCTAGTAGCTGGGAGTTCACTTTAAATTGAAGACAAAAAGTGTGTTTAGCAGCAGCTAAAGGGAGGAAAAAATGGGGAAAATCTCAGCTCATGAATGAAAATTAAAGGACTAGTGTCTGCTCTGGTTTTGGTGGTTGCGTGTATTATTGCAGCCCTCTTAAAGACTTTTCTATATGTGAATCAGAGATAGCACTTGATTACACCAATAAAACTAATATTTTGTTTACTAGTATTAATATTATTCTGCTTGTGTGGTGCTAGATACGCCTTCAGATCTGATCAACATGTTTATTTTTCATTGTGCTGTGCACAGTTCTGTTAGTACCTTTATGCCCCAATTACTCTTCATGCGTTTGCGATCACCAATATTATCTTTGTGCCGTTAATTTTTAAATGCCTCCCCTCCAAAAAGAGAAACAAAAGGAGATGTCCTTTCAAAATAGGAGCCCTGGCTGGCTTGTATTTTGAAGATGAGAAATAACATGAATAGTATCATTTTTTGAACAATGTAATATTGAGATATTGCAAATATCTCTTCAGCCCCCTGAATGATGAGGTAATGTGACTGTATTTAAGAGAGAAAAAAAAAAAAAAAAGGAAAAAGAAAAGAAAGTTCTAAGCTACCGTGGCTTGCAAGTTTTATGTTTGTGAAGCAAGATGAATTGAGTAGATCTGAGACAATATTCCTTCTTATGCTTGTGGAGCTTCTAGTCCCCACTTGGAGAAATTGTCAGCTTTTATTGGGGGAAGTCAGGGAGAGGGTTAAAAAATAAAACAGAATTGAATGGCCTTATTTCACAAGCCATTTAAAATAAAAAATGACAGTGTCACGGCATCATCAGTTGGAATGCCTGGCAAAGCCCCTACGAGAAGTTAAATTTCTCCAAAATAATGGTTAAAACAGGGACTTGAGGAATAGCTAATGGTGTATCTGAGAACTAGAAAAGCATTTCTGACCAAAATCTCCCAGCAGGATTTTCCAGTGTGTGTTGCTATTTTTCAAACCTACAGCTGTGTCTAATTATCTAAAGCTGATGTACGACGCAGTTAATTAATGTTATGTGTCTGAAGAGCCAGGTAAGAGGGCACCTGACCCGGGATGTGAACAAATAACCCAAAGCATGTTCAGTGTGTACATACAAATGCATGCGGAGGATCTAGCGATGCTAGCAAACCTTGGAAAGTCCAGATGTGTGGGCTGATATCATCCCAGCACCCTGTGGAGAGGGGGAATGTGGGTGTCTGCGCAGAAAGCAGCCAGGAAAAAGCATCCACTCGAGTACAGCGAAGTTCAGGGCGGTCTGAGAGAGCATTTTTGAGTGCAGCTTCAAGCCCGAAATAATCAGCAAATGGTGACCGCAAAATCGGAGGCACTGTGGCTTATTAAATTGCTGAACAGCTGATATCGTGACCTGGTATTCTTTGTTATTTATGGAAATATGGTACTTGCCAGCTTGTGCAAATGGCTGCCTGAGTGCATGTACACGTATTATTTTTGAGTTGTTCATAAGCCAGCAGCTGCATTTTTAAATAAGAGCTTAAAAAAACATAAAAAGGACAGAAAAGGCCATGTCTCTTTAATAATACCTACATGTGAGATTCTTTAGATGGTTTAAACATTTGAATCATTTATGAGAAACAAAAAGGCTGGAAAAGCTTTCCCAAATAAATGACTGTCTTCAAAGCTTCTTTCCATAGAAGGCTCATATTTCAGATCTAAGCCTAACTAAAAAGAGCAGAAATATATGATCATTACATATTATTAAATGACTGCTGTCTGATTGTGCAGTAACTTTGTATTTAGGCGTAGGCTTTCTTTAAAGTGCAATTAGATTTATTTATTTATTTTACATCATGAAATTTATTTGAGCTTTAGATCTTGTGTTTTGCTCAGATGTAGTATGGCCAAGCTAGTCTTAATTAATTTGCTAAATGTGGCTGTTTGTATTTGCCTATCCACATCAAATATTATTGGTCTTTTGACTTTCTAGCTAGCTGAGGAATTATTTGGAAGCTACAGAGTTATATTAGCGATAAATTCTCTCTGCGTAACCAAATCTGTTTCCTTTTCACTGTTTCTTGCTCTCTCTCCACCTCTTTTCTGTAGTTGGGGCTCAGCCAGTTCAGCTGTATATTTCCTAATGAAAACTGCTCAGCAGCTTCAACTCTCCTGTCGCCAAAGTGACTAAGGCGCTTCAAAGCAGTTTTATCCATTTTCTTTGATCTCTTTATCCATAAGCCCTCAGGAGTGGAATTGCGTAGAATCTGCCCCATCAAAAGTAACTGGTGACTGCGAGTTCATAAGATGTTTATGATCACCAGGAGCCTGGCCACTGTAAGCAAGTAGTTGTAAGAAAGCCTGCTGTGAGAAACACATTTTAAAGTGAAGATGGGAGCAGTATTGGTCTTCGTTATTTACATGAAGCCTGATGAGCAGTGAGATGCTGCTCTCTTATTATGGCAGGATAGTAATTGGTTTCTGGTCAAAACATGGTACTATAGAGCTGGTGGAAATGATGATTGGGTGACTCTAAGAAGTCTGGTATGCAACAATATTACAGATCTTGAAGTTTGGAGGACCCAAGTATGCAGGGTCTAAATGCAGTCAAAATAAAGAAAAAAAAACTCTTTATAGAAAAAAGTGGAGATTTGGATCAAGGTATTTAGGCTTAATTTCTTAATGGCCTTGACTTGGGGAGAGGTGCTTATGGCAAGGGGTATATGAGTTTGTCCAAGTGTCTGTAGCCTGTTTTGCTCGTCAGACATAAGCCTGAGAGTTTTGCTATCTGCAGAACGTGGAATACTGATGTCCCAAAGCCCAAACTGGTTCTCTGACACTCACCCTTGCTATGTGCTCCGGCCTTCCTCATATGCAAAGAGAGAGCCTTAGGCTAGCGTCTAGACAGGAGCCTGCGTTTCAGCAAAGGGAATTAAAAGCAGGCTCGGGTGTCCCTCAACTTGCCGAGGAATCTTTGATTTCTGCTGCTTGCCGTGGACTTTCCATAGTCTCTGGAGAAATATTAGATGTCTGTTGTGTTTAGGATGTATGAAGATAAGGAAGTTGTTTCAGGTGTTGCTCCTGGAAGGGCCTTGCTACAAGGTGCCCTGCTCAAATGCTGCTGTAAGAAGCAAGCAGCAGAGGTAGTGTTTTCAGACTATCCCATTCAGCTTAAGTGCACTAAAAGATTATTCTGGTGTTATACAGAGAAGGCCCAGTGAGTATGCCCTTCTTAACTCTTAAGTTGAAATTACAACCTTTTTTTTGCCCTGCTGTGTATACTTTCACATTTAAAATTTAAGATGATGATTCTTTAGTTCAGCCATGGTGAACTGTAAATGTTTTGCACTGTCTTGTAAGGCAGTAATTTTCGGGACTGCCAACATTTGGGTCAAACAGGAATCCACTATAACCCTTATTGCCATATTCAGAGATGAGCTACCACTTACTCTCGTTAGAATTAACACCAGCAGTAGGCCTTCACTCAGAATTAATAAAGTGTAGATGGCTTGGCAAATTTTATTTCCTTGAGCATCCAGTGCAACTTGTAAATATAGCCACATTTTTTTATTAAATATTCTTTTAAAAATAGATAACATCTTAGCCTGTGCCCAATATGGCAAGACCTTTTATTCTGATAGGTCAATGGCACTTTATCAAGAAGTTACATACAAGATGCGTAATGAAAGATATGTAATGAGAATATGAGACATGCCTTTCTGCATTCATTTTGTACTACTAAGCTTTTAAGAGATTTATATAGCTATTTATATACTAAAACCTTAAATTTAGATTTAACTGATATATTTTATTCTTGCACGTGCACAGTAAGTAGAGATGTTTAGCTGCATCATGGAGGGTGGTGTTTTCCATCTCAGAAAAGATAATCTTGTTTTAAGATAATCTTTGTTCTCTCATTGCTGCTTGCATCATTCAAAGTATTTCCCCTCCATTCTTCATCTAGAGTGCTCTTTGCTGTTGGTGAACAGCAGGTTTAGAGATTAGAATAATGGTCTAGGACTCAAATGGATAACCTCTATCAATTATTCATGATAGATCTAGAGTAACCAATGTGCACCATTGGCAATGTTCATACTTTTCTCCTGTAGTATGAACTGTAAGTGATACAGTGATTGATAGACTACAGATGACCTTATGGTCATTTTTAATAATTCCTCTTACTGAGTTTTATAACCTTTTTCATTGCAAATGCCATGGAGTCACTGGGTTTTCAAAAGCTCCTGCTGTCCAGAGCGGGGAGAAGCTTTGAATTTACTGCTTGTTATCCATTCATGTTCTCTAGGCCACCTCTCCTCCCTTTGAGGTCAATACTTTGTCAGTGACTTCAGTGGTCACTTCAGTAGCATAGCTGGCTGCTTTTTTCTTTACATATTTAGAAAGCATTAGGCAATTGAAATAACATATGGCTGGGGGATTTTGTGCTGTGGCTGATGGGAGATCTCATCAACTAAAATAAGGGAAAGAAGGGGTGGTTTCTCTTTGCTCGTATTCTGTGTCTATTTGTATGTCAGGATTGAAGTGTTCAAATTAGCTTTCTACTTATATTCATAAGGGAATTTAACTGTATAGACATATATTACATTTACTGTGCTGTTGAAAGGTTCACATGCAGATTTAGCATTACAGAATGAGTCGATGATTTGAGAGCATTTAAATCTCTTTACCCTGTGTCCCACTGGGGAAGTGTTTTCTAATGTCCAAACTTAGGAAATGCTCTTCAATCTTGTGTTCTTTGTGCTGATGAGGTGCTGAGCTTATGAGCACAGTAACATATATGTAATATATAATAATATAAATAATAGTAATACAGTAATGTATATGTATATAAGGTGCTTTGAGGGATATATTATATATATATATTTGCTAATTTGAGTGTGATGTAGGTGCAGATATACAGGGGCTTCTTTCTGCATCGGAATGTCTTACCAAGAGTTCACACACATGGTATATTTAGAATTAAAGAATAAAGTTCAGCCAAATTTAGGAGAAGTGACAGACCAGGCCCACACTGCAGAGTGCGAGAGAGATGGGGGGAAGTCCTAGGCCATGACAACTGCCCAAAGGTTGGAATCCTGGAAGATGAGCAAGCAACACCGTCTTCACAGGAGACCTCACTGGACTCCGTGTTGGAGTCTTTGCCTGCTGTTAGGTTTTACAGAGCTGTGACCTGACAAATGCAGGTCTGGTGGAAGTAACCCCTCGTGTGGATGTAACTGTATCAGCAAAGTGTCGCTTTAACTTGGGTTTGGGTAGAGGAAGGAGATTTCGCTGTAATAACACAAGCAGCAGCCTTGGCAGGATATCCGCACCCACGCTGACAGCCCTGGGGAGTGTGGGGTTTTGGCTCTGGCCACTGGCATAGCCTCGGGAATCTTGGCTTGCGGATCCCAGCAACGATGCTGTGCCTGCTCCGCAAAGGACTTCTCGTGGGAGGGATCCTGGAGAAGTGGTGGCTTCTAGGGCAGTGATAGCTGCACTGCTGCCATAGACGAGGACGCTGTGGGATGGGCGTTTACAAAAGCAAAAGCTCAGAACAAAAGGCGTTTGGGAACACTGCCCTAAGTGCTCCCAGGGTCACTGCAGTCAGATATACAAATCCAGGGAATCTCTTCCCTCGGCTTGTGCCTTCATTCCAGGGCAAGGCTGTAGCACTTTCCCCGTAGCCAGGGAAAGGCTGTGTGCAGTTTTTGTTGTACTCAGTGCAGGCAGTCAGGAGACTAAACCTGAGCAGGCGGTGCTGCCAACACACCTGAATCCCCATCTGGCTGCGTTCCCTTCCGCGGGAGCCCCCAGCTGCGTCGCTGCAGTGGACTCCTCTTCACGCTCAGCGCTGGTTTATTCATGCAGGGTCTGTAGCAGGTATTAAATTACGGCTGTTCCCTGCTCACCAGTCCACCTTAACAAAGCGTCACTGGCTAACATATTTTGTTGATCAGTGTGATTCCAACTCCGCAATAACATGTAGACTAACCAGATGGAGGCTTGTACCTCTCGTGATTGTAAAATTAACCTGAACCATTGATAGTTAGGGGAGTGATGACGGAGACCCAGGCGCTGTCAGAACAATGTGCTTCGAGGCACGTTGTGCTTAAATCTGTTAGTGAAACATTTCGTGTTTGTGCTTGCTCAGTGTGCAACTCAAAAGCATTGCAAAGCGCGTGCGCTTCCCTCAGCTGTGAAGGTGCATGACATACAGGGACCAACTGCGGCTCGATTTGAGTCACCACAACAGGGACGGGTCCTGCTCCACTCACAGTCAAAGCCAAGAAATTTTATTCACAGGTCCTGGTGTTTTTTTGTGTTTTGTTGGTTTTATGTGTTTTATGTTTTTTTTTTTTTTTTTTTTTTTTTTTTTTTTTTGTGTGTGTGTGTTTCTTTTTTAATAGCGCAAAATGGGATTTTACAACCTTCTGAATAAAAAGTTTTTTCAGCTAGCACCAAGTACAGGACCTTTCAGGGAATTGTTGAGGAATTTTTTTAAGGAACAATAGGATATGATGATTTAAAACACAGTGCTATCTCTATTTTACTACTGTCACAAACCCCCCTGCTGTATTGTGGAACCCTGTTCATTTACATCGGTGACTAAAGGACCCATTTAAATGGATGAACTTCATGAATTTGTAAGTGCATTTTAAGGAAAAAAAGGCATTACAATAGATACTTTGTTCTTAGATGTTGAGAATGAGAATTTGGTTTGATATTTCATAACATAGTACTGACTGCTGTGTAGTGTATTTCATAATATCCGCTGGTAACATGAGATTGCACTGCAGATTCCTGCTCTTAAATGGTTATTCAGAAGTGTTGCGTTACCGGCAATTTCTGCTTGCGTGTGAATTATTAGGTGTTTGAATTAGCAAAATGTGGATTAGCCAAGTTTCGCTTTGCTCGTAGTACAGCACACACTTCTAAGCCATTTGGTAGTCAGATACAGTCGCTCTGTGTTTGACCTTATCAAAATAATGCTTGCTTGTGCCTCTGTAATTAAACATCTGTCAGGATTTTCATAATGCCCTATGGGGCCTTGGGTCGGGAGGAAAGGGAAGGAGAAAAGGGTTAGCCCCCCTACTCTTAAGGAGTAAGTGGTGTGTGTAACAGGAAAATGTTTGGGGCATTTTTGCACAGGGCGAATTTAGGAGATTAGCAGCTTTCTTCTCCTTTTTGGCTGATGTAAATCAGCAGTGAATTTATTGAGACATCCGGTGCAAAACTGGTGTGAGAACAGAACTTTGGGCCTCATGTGGCAGCTTGAGCAGATGGGTGCCTCTTGCTATTTCTTAAAAACTGAAGTGACAGGGAGATTTAGGGTTTAAAAATCACAGCTTCTGCAGCACGCATTAATTAAAGGGTTTCAGTGTAATAATTTTCTTATTGCTCTAAGTCTTACAATCAGCTACTTTATTTGTTTGTTTATTTATTTATTTATTTATTTATTTATTTATTTGAAGTACCCAGCCCTTCTGTGGGAGCCACGGCCGTTTGGTCAGTGACATTCCTTGTGCTTAAAGCTCCCAGAATAGTTGTTGACATACTATACCAAGACCAGGTCTGTTTACTCTGTGCCATGCTGATAATGGCGTCACTGGGAGGCTTCTGAATTACAAGTTCTCATCCAAGTTATGGTGCTCCAGGGACACTTCAGTGCTCAGATCACCCTGGTGCCCTTCAAAGTACCACTGGAGCACTTGGGGCAGTGCCTCCTCATACGTTTCTATTCCTGACTTGTTTTGCTGATAGGGGAAACATAGAAGCAATTTTGGAATTTCTTAAAAGGCCAAAAATAATCATATTTTTTAAGACAGGAAGATGGGAAGAAGTCACAGTCGAAGCCCTTCAGTGATCTAGCAGAGCCAGCACTTTTCTATTTTTCTTTACTCATTCTTGGTGGGATTTTTACATCTACAAACTCCCATCCTTTACAACTTCTTTTTCTGTGATATATAAAACTTTCTTTGCAAACCTGAAAATTGCATGCATCATGGATGAAAATCTAATGGTGCTTCAGAGACCTAAGACAAAAGACATAGGCCTTTTCTGGGGTTGTAAGTTGATGGGCTACGATGAGATCACTCAAAAAAGCCCTTGAATATAATGCAATTTTTATTTTAAAATATCAGCCCGTGGATTCTTTGGACTTGGTATAATTTTTGCTTCTTCCAACAAACCTTTAAGTTCTGAGGAAGAACTGTTTGTTCCATGAGCTGAACTCCACTTCAGGAATTAACTAATTAAGAAGGTCGAGCTTTATGCGTTCTTCCAAAACCGTGTATCCCGAGGCTACCGTCTAGCAGTGTCAGGGCTCCTCTTTGGCAGTGCTTCACAGACTCCTAGGTTAAGACCTGCTGCCGTCTGCTAAGCCGATGATCCGTTGTGAGTGAGAGGGGAAGGGCTGTCAGCCCCACAGCTCCTCTCTTGTCCCTGTGAACTGGTAATCAGGAGATGAGGCAGCGGCGGCGGCCATTTCCAGCAGGTTGCCAGGCGGCCCGTTCGGCTAAGGGCCGGTGAGCGGGCAGCCCGAGGCGGCCTCTCTAACCAGAAAATTAGCCTGGAAAAGGTGAATTTTGGTTCCACCTGGTAAATTTTGGTTCTTGGTTATATACTGCCTTAATCTGGAGAAGCACTGAGTAATAAAATGATAATAAACATAAGGTGTCCCTTTGCTCATGGCCAACCTGGCAGGTTCCTCTCCGAGCAACAGGGAGCCCAGTTGTTGTTCCTCGCCTTAGTAAGCTCGGCAGCTCCACGTAACGAGCTATTAAGTTGTTAGGGCAAGCAGGTCTATCTTTAGACTGTATTGACCCATTGTCACTCAGAGTCTTCGCATCTTAGAGGACAGAATGCACCAAATAAGGGATTTCTTAGATCCTCTTAGGTGCAGGGAGTAGCTTGGTGGAAGAGGTAGGCTGGCACCCACCGCCAGCATCACAGGAGCCATCACGGGGACTGCTGGTAGCGTGTTTCCAGGGAATGGAAAACACCTCAAAGGCTGTTTTCAAAGGCAGGCGAGACTTCTGTGGCGGCAGCCTCTGTTCTGAGGGCACAGGCACCTCTTGCAGCGAGTCTGCAGCATGCGGAGTACTAAATCAGCAAGAATTCTGGATTGAGAAGACTGGCAGAGGAATAGAGGCGCTTTATAACCCCTCCTGGTCCCTTTCATCTTGAATTATAAAAGCTGTCAGCCCGGAGTTTGGAAGCAGCTTTAACTGAGCTTTTGTTGATACAGTTCTCTCGCTTCATTTTAAAATTTAGAGTAGAAAAATTTTAGGGAAAAGGCTTAATGAGACTGAGTTCCAAATACACTTACTTTGAAAGTATTGTTTGAAACAGTGATTTGAATTTTGTAATATCTTTCTATTTTCCACAGAAAATAATTCATTTCTGGTGATTCAGTAATGTTGTTACACAAAGTATTGCTTTATTTTTTGTTTTTTTATTTCTTTTTTAGCCTAGTAACAAGATGACTCAGAGTAACTTGGATAATTAAGTTACAGAAAATACAGAAACAATTAATTTTAAAAAATTAGTTTTATATTCTTAACATCGTGGCTAAACTTTGGCACCAATAATAGTTGATCAATTTCAAAATAAATGGGTTATGTATAAAGTACAAGCTAAGTTAAAACACTGCACACTGTCAAATACAGGAGCACAATATTGCAGTAACTTAATGTGTTTTTAGGTAAACTGAATAAAGAGTTTTTTTTAAGAAGAGCTGCACATTAGATTTATTTAAAAGCAGAGGCTTTTTTTTTTTTTTTTTTTTTACTG
>JAVCKT010016866.1:0-24908 GCA_032273925.1 Rhynchotus rufescens
AGCCTGTGCAAATGGGCCGCTGGACTTTGCAAGGGGCTTGCAGGGTGCTGTGTGCTTCATGTGATGTTGTGAAAGCTTTCGGCTCCCATCAGAATAAATGACCCACACTAGTTACTAATTAAGACCCTTGATCTCCCCTCACCCCAAAGTATTTCTCTGAAGACAATGTATTGACCACAAGAATAAACTCAGTACCTTATTTCCTTTTTATTTTCTTTTCCCTCCCTACTTACTACCATTACAAGTACGCTACCTACTTTTCAGATATTCCCTGGGTATAATGAGAAAATAAGCTAGAAAAAGGGTAATTGGAACAACACGGAAGGCTTGAAAGAGGATTTTCATTCTAACAGAATGACTTGGGCTTTGGAGATTTTTTTCCTTATGCTTTATTTTCTGGAGGAAGTTTGTTTATTTTCCTGGAAAAGGAGACAGGGTGATTTGTTGTTGTTTATTTTCAGCCCGAGCAACTACCTAGGCAGGCTTGTTATGTGTGCAACTGTGTTTGCACATTGCGCTATGTTATCTGGTATCTCTCTTCTTGCTGCAAATGCAATGACTTCCTGCAGCAGAATGGCTTGTACAAGCAAAGAGCAATAGTTGGAAAGAAGAGGTACAAGTGAAAGAATAAATGTGCTTCTGATAATTCTACTGATTCCCAGAACTTTTGTTTCTTAAAAATGGTAATAAATGCTTGGGGAATATTTTTAAAGTAGCAACTTCATCAAGGCTACTTTTTAGCCTAGACATGGTCAAGCTCAGCAGTCATTTATGTTAAAAAGAATTGTAAATGTACATTTTAACGTTCTTTTTCCTGATCTTCTCCTCAGCCATGATCTTTTCTTCGTTCTAAAAGATCTCCACACAGAGGCAGCAGAGGACAAAAGCAGACGTTGCCAGCAGCTGGTCCTTTCACACACCCCAATCTAACATTTCTCTAGAAGTGGTTGCAACACCTTTTCTCTCACCTCTCCTCTTTCCCCTGCAACAGTGCTTCCAGGAGCATCTGTGCAAAGCAGCAATGGCACACGGGCTGTTCACCCCGCGCAGGAGCCAGTCACCCTGCTCTTGCCTGGGAATCCTTCCCCTGGTCACTGCAGTAGCTTGTCGTTGAGCTGCTGAGCCAGCTGGCTGCCCACTGCTAGTTGACCTTACACTTTTCTGCATGCACAAAGCAGATTTTGGCCCCATTTTTCTTCTCTCTTGTCTTGTTTTTCCTAACACTGCTGTCGACACTTGTTCCTCTACTTACCACTCTTTTCTTAACCTACTGTTTGATATTGCTCTCACTCTCAGGAACTATCCTGCCTTGGACTCCATGGGCTCCTCATACCTTAACTTGTTTCATTAGTTATGGATTCTAAACTGCCTTTCTGTTTTCTCTTTTTTTACCTCTTATTTCTAACTTCATATTGTCCTGCTTCGTTCACTCTTTCCTTACATTCAGAGTTTAAGTCCTGCTGTATCTTCAAACTCCTAAAAAAATGCTTCTATAGCCTTGTCACCAGTGATGACCCGCTATCCTAGCATCTTACTGTGGTCTTCAATGTATACTCATAAGAGGGAAGAACTAATCTTCACGTTACACGGGTAGCTGAATTTTGGGAGACCAGATACTCGGAAGTATTTGAGTACTCACTCCCAGATGCACCAAGGGTCTCATTCCTCAAACATTTCTGTTATTAGCCATGCAGATTTGAGTAAATCCTTCCTCTATGCCTTGTTCCCATCTGTCTGGGGAAGTAAAGTTTGCCTGTAAGAATAAGGAATCAGAAATAATAAGAAGAAACAAGAAGTAAGAAGAAATTATTTTTCATTTGGATCAATTTTTTTACCTAGTCTTACAGTATAGTCATAGAAGCAGTGGCACTTGCTTTAGTGAAGAGTGCAGGAAGTAGATATCAACTTGGGAAAGGAAAGGAAAGGAGTTATTTAAGGCAGTAATACCACTTAAGGACAGGCTGGTAAACCTAAGCCTAAAAAATTTTTACACTGGTAAAATCTCCGCTTGTTTTAACATTGCTGAGGCTTGCCCCATTTGAGTAAACAAAATTATTCATCAGTACCGTGCATTAGAGCAATGCCTGCCCTTCAACTGCTCCGAAAAATTTGCAAATGCAGCTGGACTTCTTCCAGCACGGGAAAAGCTCATTCAACTTCTTTTTCAGTTCTATTCAACCATGGAAAATATCTCTTTGTGTGCTTTTTTCCTCTCTCTACCTCTTTCTTGGTCTTTTCACAAAGGAAGAGACTACTGTGAAAGGTGAAATAAATCAGTTTATGTGAGCTATAATTTCTGAGCTCTGAGTTGGATTCATTAGTTTCAATATTCCCATTTCCTCTGTGTGTCAAGATCTGCAAATCTGAAGAGTGGTTTGTTCCAAGTGATCCATTTTCTCAGAGGGGCTCTGCAGTGGCTTTTGGATCTACCTTCAGAAATCTGTTCTATTTGTAGTTGGAGTTGCACAAACGGGCAAGTTTTTTCTCCTTCTTTAAGTAAACTTTGCAAATAGTTATGTAAACTTCCCTTACAGTATTTCACAGAAGTAGTCTCCTTTAATATTACTTACCCATCCCTCCAAAATAGAATTCTAAATAGTCAGTAAAAACAAATGCAAAGTTTGTAATATTTGTTGCAATAAAAACAAATTCAACTTTATCATGCAAATAACCTTTCAACAATAAAAAAAAAAATCTGTTATTTCAAAGGAGGGAAAAGATTAATCTTCTGTGGCTGCAGTATGTGCTCTTTGCAGGGGAAATGGAGCAATTCTGCTGAACTGCTGAGTAGCAGCAGATCTCATGCATAGATTGCATTCTGCAGAGATAAAAATACTAAGGATACCCTGCACAAATTGCATAAGAGAGCTCCTTACAGCTGAGCTCCTGTAGCTGAAATAATTAATTCTTCTTGTCATCAAGAATTGTGTATGTACAGGCAATTCAAAGGAATAAGCAGGATGAATGTAGGTGACCTACTGTTATCACATTGCTCTCACCAGAGTGACCCCTAAACCTCCAGACCCAGAAATGCAAAGCTTCCCTAGGACTCCCTACTCTTCAGCAGCGATACTACATTGACCCTTTTATGTTGTTTTTGGACAGAGGTGCTCCCTCTTACTCTTTTCAGAACTAAAAGTCATTCCAAATAAAAAAAAAAAAAAAAAAAAAGCAAACACAAGCAAATGTGGGAAGGAGGGAGAAAAAACTCTCCTTTAAATGAGAGATATCAAAACAAGATACTTTAAAACTTAAGCAAATATACACTTTGAAACACCCAAGTCATTGAACCAAAACCTTTCCAATGAAAAGATTCGGTTTCAACATCTCATCATTTTCCCATAACTGCTATTTCATCAGAGGGATCCTTAACCAACTTTCCCTTGATGTATGTGTTCCTGTGTTTATTATTGTTTTGTCTCTTTAGATATTTCAGTCAAGAAATCAAGTATGAAGGTGGAAACTGAATCCAGCCATGCTGATGCCTCAAATCAGGAAGCAGAACCTGCCCAACTTTTGGATGATGAAGCAAACAAACAGCTACCAGTCAAAAAGAAGACTTCCTGTTGCACAGGCCTGAAGGTTTGATGCCTTATCAATATCACCATAAATTATTATTGTTATATGTCAAGAAATCTTGTTCAAAATGTGACATGGCAGATCACTTCATTCTTGTTCCCTCTATCTTTTCTAAAACTGAATACAAAATGAAGGCATGGGGAAGGGTTTGATCTGTCAAATCTTGTACTAAATAAAATATGCTAAGCTAACATATTCATGTTATGCTTGAGCTTGTTGACCTCCAGCTATTCATAGTTAAGCCCCATCTTAGTCACTGAAGAGAGGTAGACTTCACACTAGGATGAAGACTCCAGTTCTTCCAGACCTCATCTCCAGTAGTGGACTTCATCCAACCTGAAATAGGTGTCTAAGACACAGTGCTGCCTAGATTTTGCTGTTGCCATCCACTTTTTATATGGCCCAAACAGGGTGACACTAACTCTGTTCCAGGATGTTTAGCAAATATGAAGGCCTAAGAACTGAAGAACTAAAGACTAAAGTCCTTAGCGCTCTGATTCACATAAGTACCTGAGCTTTCAGAAACACATGGGGTGAATTTAATACATTGACTGGACAAAGCTGGTGAGAATTTTGCTTTAGTGTTAGAAGCTTAGTATTTATCGGTTCTGTTTGAGCTGCAAATACTATGAGGGCAGTATTTCTGTTACACTGTTTTGTTTGGGTCTGTGTTTTGGCTAATTCCTGAGCCAGATTCATCTCTGCGTATTTTTATAACTCAGTGGAGTTGTAACCAAATACATATTTCTTCCTACGAAAAGTTTGTAAAAGGAAAAATCAATTGAAAAATAAAAAAAAAAGGAATTGCAGATATCTATCTCAAATGTCCAGCTTGTACTGGGCAAAGGTTGTCACGTTTCGTATTTTGTGACTCACTTTTGCCGTCCATATACACCTGCAAAAATAGAATCTGATCTCTCTGGGAGAACTGTGGCACTTATTTTGCCATCATATGCACAGATAATGCTGCAAGACAGTGACTCCATCACTGAAAGTCCTATGACTACCTTTATATATATTTGAATTTAATAGACACAGTATCTTTTATGTAGCAAAAGCCAAGCTCCTTTTCTACTTTACTTTCCTATGAAAGGTTTTTATGGTTTGTGTTAGAATTGGTTTTTTAAACTCAAAGTGCCTAAGTCTATTCTGTTTGTGTTTTTATCCTTATTTGCAGTTTGTGATTTCAGCTAGATCCAAAGAAAGAGCATTACTGAAATAAGGCAAGAAAGATTTTCTGTCAGACTCAGCAAATATAAAATACAGCAGGACCACAATCTGTACTTGTGATTTTTTTCCCTTCATTTCCACACAAAAAAGAATATATATAATTATTTTCAAGCATTTACTGTCAGGAGTGACCTTATTTCTTTCAGTAGATAGTAATGCAAAAATCTAAACCTATATTTAATTTTGTTTACCTAGCCAATATTGTATTTTATTGTAACTTTTACCCAGTGAGCAATAAGTCTATTTGGTTTTAGTCTCTGTTGAAATGTTTGGATAATATTTAAACAGACAGTTTATCTTGTTACCAGATACATTGTTGTTTGCTAAAGCCTCAATATGTGTTAGTGGAAACAACTATAAAATAACTAAGAATATTAAGCTTTCCTTTATAAGGTATGCAGTACACAAGCAACATAGCTATGATATATATATATATCATACATATATTGTACAATGTAAATATGTATATATATTTAAAATACATCTAAAAAGAGATCCATCCAGGTCTAAAATAAGTAACACATGGCCCAAGCAGAAGATAACTGTGGCTAACGTTCATCTGAGGCTAGATTATTTTCTACAAGTCTCTCTTTGTGGAGAATTTTACCATGGACACATTTAACATTTCTATGACATTTAGAAATCCCAGCATTCTGGCTGCCCAACACAGGGCCTCTAATAAACTTCATTCCTGAATATCACCAAGGTAAGCAGTCCCCAGGGAGTTGTTTGCTGAAATTTAAGTTCCACAGTCCATAGAATTCCTGCCTTGGAAAACCTTTGACCAGCAGCGCAGGAAAGATCAAGCTTTCTGGTCACTGAGATGACCAGAGCAACCCTGTACACAGGTAAAGCAAGTGGCTGCTCTAGGAACTCAGAGCCTAGGGCAAACCTTGCTGAAGGACCACCGTGACTCTGCGTAGCATGAAGGCATGTGCAAACACACACTATGTTGTCGCTGGAATTGGGTTAACAAAGTCAAACCTGATGAAACATACACCATAATGATTGTTCCACACAAGTTTAAGCATATGTCATCTTTGCGTGACTTGCTTCCCGGTTCGTACCTCCCATTTTCTGTCCTCATCTTTCCTCAGGTGTTTCTTGCTGCATTATCATTCAGCTACTTTTGTAAAGCGCTGTCTGCCACGATCATGAAAAGCTCTATCACCCAGATTGAAAGAAGGTTTGACCTTACATCTTCTACAGTTGGCCTCGTTGATGGAAGTTTTGAGATGGGTAATTGATATCTCATATCCTAGAGCATTTTTTTCAGAGCAGTGTGTAACACAGCATCTGGTATTGATTTTTGTTTTTTTCTTCTTTAGGTAATTTGCTGGTGATTGCGTTTGTGAGTTACTTTGGAGCTAAACTTCACAGGCCCAAAGTAATAGCTGTAGGATGCTTTATTATGGCTTTGGGATGTCTTTTAACAGCAATGCCTCATTTCTTCATGGGATAGTAAGTACTAAACAAGATTAATTTGGGTAACGGAATGTTGGATATCACTTTCTGTTTTCTGAGCAAAAGCTGGTATATATTAAGTCTTAGATTTTTCAAGAGTATATCAAATGAAAGCGCTATTAATCATGTGATACATACATTACTGTATGTTTTATCTGATTGAAAAAATATGGCTGCTCCAAGGCAACAGTTTAGCTTTTGGCAAAAATCTGCAATCCAAAATGCTTTGAATTTCAGTCAGGTTTGTTCTGAAGTGGAGACAGAAATGGAAATTATTTTAGGAAATTACTATAAATGTATGTATATAAATTTGGCAGGAGACAGGATCCTATAAAAATCTTTTAAAAAATCAATTTTTAAGCAGAAAAATTGTTCTTTGAAAGTCTTCAGCTGTTATACTGGGCTAGTGCTATTAATTTGAAGAATTATATAATCTTTTTGAATTGCTTACTGTGTGAATGCTTTATTGGCAATCAGTGGCAATCTAGGGATGTGGTATCACTGGGTGGTAATAGAGATGTCAGGTTTATGTAGGCAGGAAATGTAAACCATCCTGAATCACAGTAAAATTATAAGTTACACCGACCTCTGTGGTTTCCAGAATAAGTTGCAATTAGTGCTGTTCTGAATAGGACCTCAAGCTTTGAGCTAGTAGGTTCTTATTGGGTGATCATCCTACCTGAGATATAAATTTCTTTACAGTAACAGGCAACACCCGTGCAAAAGCAGAGCTTCGAAAGTAAATCATGGAAGAAAACAACCTACAAAGGTGCTTGCTAGAAGAAATCCAGATCCCTGAAAGAGGCACCCAGAGCCTGGCTGCAGCCTCAGGCAGTGTGTGCTCCTGTGGCCAATAGTGATCCTTAGCACAAAGAAGCCTTTCAGCTTCAGTGAGAGTTTACAGATGATTCAGTGCTCATAGAATTGGTCCCTTTTTTTTTTTTTTTCCTGTTCCAAATGCTCATGGGTGGTTAAACTTATTATCTGCGGCTGGTTAAACTAATTTCTATGATTCTTCTCCAGATTCAGGGAGTTAACTCTCTTGTGCTGATAAGTTATAATATTTCTAGCCATAGGTCTGAAGCAGTGACCTTGATTAGATGTATTAGAATATTTTTAGTGTGCTATTGCAAAAAGAAAACTAAAGAGCACATTTGATCACAGTGATTTTGTCTTGCACCAGCACCAGATGGCTATTTCACACTGCTTAAGCCAAGCTGTGTATCTGATTTGTCTATCTGAGAAACCCTATGAGCTAGGGACTGAATTTTTCTGAGGAAATTGGTCTGCAGCGTCTCCTAAGATGAACTCTTTGTTTCAAACTGAAAATAGGCTTGCATGGTCTAATAGGTCCTGCCCAGTTTCTAGAAGCATAAAGTATATTTTATTATATTTTTGTGTCTGAACTAATTGTACTTTAACTGAACTAATTTGCCCCTCAGAAATACATTTCTCTTAACAGAAGTAGCAGTCATGTGCTATTGCTATATGCTACAGCATTATATGCTATATATGCACATAGCATATCGATTGCTATATGCTATACTAATATTTCGAAAGTAAACACTGCTTCTAAATGTTGCATTGTGTGTTTCCAGCTATAAGTATGAGGCAGTATCACATAGAGCATCTTCAGTCAACTTAACTTCAAAGATAAATCCCTGTTTGCTACATCAAGATGCCAACAAAACTCTTTCGGAATTCTCACAAGCAGGTAAGTGTAAGTACCAGTAAAGCAGTTAGTTTTATTATGTCTTGATCTTCACTTGAGTGAATTATTCCCCAGTGTAGGATGCTCAGTAGATTTCTAAATTCAGGCTCTACTTGTCTGGGAATATTGCTAGCACTTAATTGCACTCTATGTATTTCATTTGGAGAAGAATCAATAAACAAACCCCTATTACTAGGACCCAGATCACAAGTTCCCTACATTCACCTTTCCAGATTACAATAAAATGACCCTAACATTAAAAAGATTGCTGAGAGTGTATGCAAAAAGAATTAACTTCTCAAAAAAAGAGATTCAGGTACTCAGAACCCAGGGAAAAAATGAAAAACAGCAGAATGGCATGGAGGAATCTGAAGCTGCAAAGCTCTAACCATAAATGAGTAGAGGTATCTATGATATTACTTATAAATATAAAGTATTACTTTCATTCATTTTGCTTAGCATGGGTAGAGAATGAGCTAAGCTGTGCCCAGGTGATGATCTCTTAACTTCTCAGGTTAAAGGTATAAGTTATATCCCAGATAATATCTTTCTGACAATATCAATCTGTTTTTTCCTTTCTACATGGATATTTCTGGGGTAGGGGTGGTACCTGTATTTTTAGAAACCAAACATGACAGAGATTAAGGTAAGTGTTATTAAAATATTATGGAAGGATATAATGACCCTTGCAGCCTTGTCTTAATATTCCATAAGAATAATGTTGTTAATACCTTACACATTAAATTATAATAATTTTATGTCCTTAATTTGCTGTGATTTGTCAACATTTCCCATTCAACTATTCTATCTTGAAGATGTAACCCTCATTATGTGCAGGCTGTGAAAAGGAAACATCATCATATATGTGGATATATATCTTACTGGGAAATATGCTACGTGGAATTGGTGAAACACCAATAACTCCCCTGGGCATCTCTTATCTTGATGATTTTGCCAAGGAAGAAAATGCACCTCTATATATAGGTAATCTCAAAGTATAATAAACTGAGAGGTACTTAGAGTAAGAAATTAGTCATCATCTGCAGGAGAAATTGTTCAACCATTAAAATATTCTTGTATTTACAGCAAGTTTGCACACAATAGCTATGCTGGGCCCAATGTTTGGTTTCATGTTGGGATCACTATGTGCAAGACTGTACGTGGATATTGGATTTGTGGATTTAGGTAAGTAAAGCAGAGATAATGAGAAAGTAAGATAATATGTAAGAGCCAGTTTGCACCACTATAGGTAACAGATTCCTCTACCCACCTGTAAGTTTTCACTATATTCCAAGATATTGCTGAAAGTTGGTTTTGACAAGAGAACTAGACAGGGGATATATTTTCGACTCCTGCTTTAGGGCTAAAAGAATAAATACATACTTAATTTTAAATATAAGAAGTCTCGGGGCCACGTGCGCAAGAAGTCTCATTAAACAAAGATGTCTTACTAAACTGAGATCTTAATGAGAACTTCTGTTTTGAACTGGTGAACTACACTTCAGCTAGTCATTTTGCAATATTTAGAATTCATTTAATGTTTGCAATATGTTTATATTTCTTGCTTGTTTTAATGCAAAGCATCCAAAAACCAGCATTTAAAAGTGGTGGCCATGGTCTGCATCCTGCTCACTTACATTTGGAAGAGGCAGGAACCATTTATGAGACGATATTTCCTGGCCAGACCATCCTTCATTCTCCAGACAAACTAGGGAGAGCTGTTCAGTGTGGACTGCTGGAAAATTTTCAGGAGATAACCCATCCATCAGCAGCAGTAGGTGATCCCTTTTTACTGGCAGGAGGGAGAACTTGAGCTCTTCGGGATCCTATGCTTGGATAGATTAATTATTTTATGGCATCCTTGTTGTAAGCCAATATTATAGCATATTTAATTATGCCTAATTAAGCACAAGGGCATTGAACCAGTTCTGCACAGTGAAAAGTCTTACAGTATTGGCCCACCAGCAAACCTGAAGGCACTTAATAGCTGTAGAAATACAACAAACAATGCTCATCTTCCTTGTAATACATAATAGAGTGTAAATTCATGCCTAATCTCACTGACACCAAAGAGAATGTGCTTAATGCAGACCTACACAATTGGGTAGTCAAAGGACGGCTTCAGCAGAAATCCGTCAAGCCAAAAGGATCCAATGTTTGGGACCTGTCTGCCACCTATTTTGGCTTCTTACGTGCTGGGTAAGGACTGATGTGTGGCACTTTATGCCAGTCAAAATGGCAGACAATATATGCCATAAGAACCATAACAGGATCCAGGTGTGATTCCTGATGCCTCGGTTGCGTGAAAGATCTCTCACTAGATGATTATCTTTAGCACTGGGAGTCAGTGCTACTGCTGCTGTCCCATGTAGGTATGTTTGTAGGTAAAGAGTGGAAACTTTTTCTGTTTCATCACTTAAATAACTCATTTCTGTCTCACTTGATTCTAGAAAGCATCACTATCACTCCACAGGATTCTCGCTGGGTGGGTGCCTGGTGGCTTGGTTTTGTCATAGCTGGATCAATCAGTCTCTTGGCTGCTATTCCTTTCTGCTTCCTGCCGAAGAGCCTGAAAGAGCCAGAGGGAGCCAATCAAGATAAAACATCATCTAGTGTCCTGGGAGAGAGGAAAGCCACAAGGAAGACACATACTTCTGCAAAATCTAAGCCAAAGAAGTGGTCAATTATATTGAAAGGCAAGTGTTTTGCATGTTGTAAATCTATGGCAAGTAATCGATACAATATACAGCAGAAACATGATAGTTCTGCTGGACACATCATTTCCCCAGTGCTTCAAAATAAATCAGTTAGCTATCCTCAGGAAAGGAGGAATACTTGAAAACAAAGAATATCTTCAGAACTTTAACAATCTATCTGATTTATCATTTCATCAGTAACACCCTCTAAAATTTTGCACTAGAATAGATTAATATTGTGGAAAAAAAAATGTTTCTGCATTAGAACGTACAGGAAATATAAGTAGACTCCTTTTGCAATATGGGATTATTTTTCTGATCATCATAGAGTTTTTAGAGACTCTGAAGCACCTTGATTCCTGAGGGAAAAAAATGTCAGACCTGAATTTCAGTTCTGGCTGAGCCATTTCTTAGATTAGGAGAGTGGGGCCATAGAGGATGAGGAAGGAATGGCTTAGTGTTATCAAGAAAATACTATCTTTATTTAGGTCCCACTGGAAAATGTGCCTTTGAGCATTTCTGCAAAGGCACCCCACTCTTAGCCTTGAACCTGTGATAATATTCATGTGAGCTTAAAGAATATTTTTCTGTGTAAACTTTTGCCATGTGTGAATCTCCTTATAGGAACAGGCCTTAATCGATAGTTCTATTGTTTTTTTCTCTCTAGCTTTTAATTAAGCCTTTTCATACAATTCTTTGATCTCAGATTCTGGTATTTTATCTGAGAACTAGATGTTGCTGTTAGATACAAAGCAAATGAAGATCAGAACACCCTGCATTTGGATAGCCTAGAAAAGAACATTTACCTAAATTTCATTCATGAGATTACTCATTAGCAATTATCGCATATATCATTCAAAGCCAGTTCATACATCTCTTTTTTTCAGATTTCTGTACATCTCTGAAAACAGTATTGAGTAATCCAATGTACCTTACGCTGTTGTGCAGCTCGCTGTTACAGTTCAGTAGCTTTATCGGTTTCCTGACTTACAAACCTAAGTACATAGAACAGCAATATGGACAGTCTACATCTAAATCTAACTTTATCATAGGTGAGTGACACTGTAAGATGACTATGCGTATGCATGGGGAGAAGTTCTGGCATGCATCTTCTGGGGCTGAACTCCTTGTAGGATAGATAGACTGATGTCTCTTCTGATGCTGAATTATATAAGGCTGCAAACAAACAATTGCTTTGGTGTCTACAGGACCAGAATAAAATAAATAAATAAATAAACAAAACACTCAACATGTGGAATGATGTAGGATGTGGTGTAGATAGATGATGTGATATCTGACTGCTGGGTGCTTGTGGTAGAAGTGAGACCCAAAGCCCATGTTAGCAAGCTGAGTGTGCAGTGGTTTTATGAAGTAGATGCTTTGAAATATCATGCCAAACTTAGGGAACATCTTGAGCAGGCAGCCAGCTAGAATCATCAGATACAACTTAGGACATTTCTTTCCATTTTCTTGGACATTTTCTCCAGAATAGAAGTTGGCTCTTAACTACAATATGAGTCTGTTATTTTAACATTCCTCTTCTATAATCTCTTCCAGGTTTGACATCTTTACCTCCTGTAGGTATTGGGATTTTCCTAGGAGGGCTCATAATGAAAAAGTACAAAATGAGTATGACTGGAGCAGCCAAGTTTGCATTTAGTATGTCATTTTTGGCCTTCCTCCTCACTCTGTTGCACTTCTTTGTGGGCTGTGAGAATCATGTGGTGGCAGGACTGACAGTGTCCTATGATGGGTGAGTGAAAAATAGACAGGACATTTTGCTTCATGGGAGCAGGGAAACAGTCCAAATTATATAATCCGGCATTAGGGTTTAAATAGGAAAACACATTTGCATTGCTTAGAGAAAGTGAACCCTACTAAGTGTTTGTGTCATAGTTTTATTGAACAGGGGAATGCCAGCCTGCCAGAGTACAGCACTAGCAAAAGATTAACTACAAATATATTAGCAAAATTACATTGTTAACAGCATAGGTGATCTGGTTGCTGCAGGGATTATTTGGGTATTTCACATACTGACGCCTTTATGCCAGAAGTGATTTTCTAGCAAAGTGTGTCCAAACTTGATAAAAAGGCGAAAAATACATATAACAGAATAGAATAATAGAATATAACAGAATCTCAAGCAAAGAGAGATGAATACTGTAGAAATTCAGCTATTAAAACCTATGTCCTCATTATATGACCTAAGTTAAAGAGCAGTGACTCTATCAGATAGAAGAGAAAATTGAAGGGATTAAATTGACTTCAGTACTGCTAAATGGTTGTTCTCACACCAGTCTAAACTTAACTTCTAAGGAAACCCCCTCAGAAACATGAAAATACCTTATTTTCTGAATGCAACTCTGGCTGCAAATGTGCCACCAATGTGTGGGATCCTGTATGTGGAGACAATGGAATCACATACGTTTCAGCATGCCTTGCTGGGTGCACAACTTCGGTGGGACATGGAAAGAATATGGTAGGAGCTTGCTCAATCTCTTCAGTTCCTGGGCTTTTTTTTTTTTTTTTTTTTTTTTTTTATCACAGCTAGCTTATTTTCTATATACCAGCAGAGTTTTAGTAGGGTCATACATTTAGAGGAAATCAAAGATACAAGGGGAAAAATAAGTAAAATGTTTATCATCTCTGGATGCAAACATCATGGAGAAATGTTTTTATACATTAGGCTAAAACCCAAGCTCTTTGTTGTAGATACTAACATTCATCTTTTGTAGACTGAACATAGGAAAAAGAATTCATAGTGCTTAGCTACTTTGTATGCCCATTGCTCACCATTTGGCTTCCATAAACCTAATCTTGACTGGTCTGAAGTTTCAGCCAAGAGTGGTAGTACACTAACACAGCTGCCCTCTTCCCAGTTTGTTTTCATGTGAGACTATAGCATTGTAGGATACAGCTTATTTTTCCAGATGGCTGAGCTCTGTTTGGCACAGATCAAGACAGTTCTATTGAATGGATATGACTTCACTGCACTATATTTCTCCTGTCTTATGATGCCAGATGATCGTCCTAGAAAATACACTGTCTAGGGAATTCTTTTTCACTCACATAGATTTTTTTTTTTTGTACAGCAGACTTTTCTTTCTGGATAGTTTCTTACTGGTGCCTACAAGGATCTTTTTTCAAAGATCCCTGTAGATCTTTGCGTATACTCTTACATATCGAAGGAGAGGGGAGAGTAGGGCTCAGCAGGCTCTATGAGGCTGAGACTATTGCGACTCTCAGAAGTAAATAGGTGTCTATAGAAACTGAGCTTCCTCTAATGCAAACATGGTAGGAGCAGGATGCTTAGCTGCCTGTACCTGGCAATAGGACATGCCACTACCTGAGCAATGCCCCACCAAAACCCTCTTGTGTCTTTCAGATCTACCATAACTGCAGCTGCATCCAAGCCAGTGGGACACAGTGGGGAAATAACTCCGCGACTTTGGGGCAATGCCCAAAAAGTGATGCTTGTTCAAGGAACTTTATTTATTATACGGCAATACAAGTCCTAAGTGGCTTTTGTTATGCATTGGGAGGCACCCCAGCTTACATGATCATGTTTAGGTAAGCAAAATTAAGTGAGTATGCACCAATGGTAGAGTATTTGCAATGGGAGAATCATGTTGGTGTTTAGGATTCTTGCTTTCCCTTAGCAACAAAAACTCTCTTGCAGTATAACATATTCTCTACCAAGTTTCTTCACTTCTTTTTGTGGTTGCTGGCAATAACCTTAATTCCCTGCTGATAATAAGTCTATTTTAGTGTGTTGCTTCTAAATCCTCCATAATGGTGTCTTTTATAGGTATCATACCCAAAGATTTTCCAGACTATGTCTTCTTTCTCTATTTGGATATTTTGGCCACATGGGTTTTGCAAACACTGTACATTTGTCAAGATTCATGGATGTGGAGTAGACCTAACAGATCATGCTCTTTGGTTGTCTGTAAATTCAGGTCGTGTGAGGCACCGAGGCACATAGCTTTCGTGGTATATTGCTGCAGGGACAACAGGATACAATTAGGAACACATATAGAAATTACGATATACTTTTCAGTAACCTGAAGTGTAAGTTGAATTGGTAGAAGAATGTATTAGTGGCAAATTTAATGGAGTCTCAAGGGCATCATGTCATCCTAAATGAGCATGGAAATCAGAATGTAAACTTCCCACTTCCTACTCATTGTGAGACATATTTTTGAACTATGTCCATGTAAATATTTGCAAGATAACACACTGGATGTATAATGGATTCAAGATCAGTGCCCAGTTCACATATTTGTAATGTGGTTCCCCACAAAGCTAAATGACATATTGCCAGACAGTTTGGTGTAGTTCAAGATGTGGCAGTTGAACAGACTGCTTTGACAAATGTCATTTGAGAATAAAACAATGTAGCAATGCAGCTATATGCAACACTCCCATCTCAGAGCACTGATGTATTTTCCATCACATGAGTAAAATCTTTCTTATCAAGTGAGAAAATTTATGCCAGTGACTTAAGTTAGCTGGGCACTATATTTCACTAACTCTAGGATAGGGAATGTGATTATGTCATTAGCATTTCATCTCTTTAGTGAATGACTAGTGACTTCCAAAATGTCCAAAATAGATTAATTCACCTTTTTTTTTTTTTTTTTTTTTTTTTTTTTCGCGTAGCCTATTTTCACAGACATCAGAAGCACTCTCCTCCTGAAGCTTGACATTCAGTGATTCTATGATGAGTGTTAAGTCCAGGGGAAATAGCATCAGTTTAGCAAGTATGTCTAAGCTCTAGGTAGGTAAATGCTTCTTATTTTTCCCTCTTTCTTTCAGGTGTGTCCAGCCAGAGCTGAAATCTCTTGCAGTTGGTCTGCACACACTTGTTATGAGAACACTAGGTAAGAGAAATTTATCTGAGTAATTAAGATGTTTGCTTCTGTAGCTTTAAATGACATCATAGCAACCCCTTTTCATGAACCAAATATACACTTGGAATTGTTTTTAAATCCTGGGTTTTTCTCGAAGGTCCAACATACCATCAAGAGTTCACTGCAAAAATATCCAACACAATTTTGATATGTCTTGGCCTGCTTATTAAGCAGTGTTGCACTTGGGACAAGATGTTCCAAAATGGAAAGTTTCTGAGCAAAACTAAAATATTAACTTAATTAACATTCAAGTGATAGCTTTCTTTACTGAAGCATAGTGCTGCAAGTAAGATAAAACGGAGAAAGCTCTATCAGGACTTTATTCAAGACAAATAAGAGAGTTCATAGCAGAAAGTACTGTCCCTACTGAAACTGTTTTTGTGGTATACAAGTGCTTAGATACTCTCCGCTTTTTAACATGCTGCAATGTCCTTTTTGTGTAAGGATTGCTAATTAGATGCATTGTTAATGAGATGGTTAATTAAAATGCCTAGACAGACAGGAAAACATCTATGTCTTTGTTTCCTTTTATGTCTTCTTTGTCAACGGAATAGAAAAAAAATAGCATTTTAGAAATGCTGAGAAATCTAAGTGTGAAAAGTCAAGGCAGATGGATTTGCTATGAAGCCTAAGATATCACCAGCAGCCTACAAATGTCAGCAGTCAGAGGTTGATTAGAACCATAGTCAGTTCTTGGGATTTAAATGAGACATTTTGAGACAGGAAGATGTAGCCACATTTTGTCCTCTTGCACTTTCCTCATCACACAGTAACAGGGCAGATTTTCTGACCCAGCACTCAGCACTTACTGGTCCTGACAAAGGTTAAAAAATGTATTATTAAAATAGAGCTGGCCCCTTTTACAGACTTGTGCTTGAGTGCATCAAGCCAGCAAGCACTTTCCCTGGTGGGAGCCACTGCTGTCAATCCATGAAAGCTGGCATTCCTGCCCAGGGCCTTGGAGTGTAAATCTTTTGCACCCCCCTTTCTCTCTCTGGGGACATCTAAAATCACCATTCCTCCCATCATGCTCTGTCTGCAGCCCTGGCCATCCTAATACATGGACCTCTATGCATAGATTATTAGGTATACATGAGATACATAGAGAGGAAAGGAACAGAAGATGAAACTTGACACTAAGAGAACACAAGGACGTTTCCTCAAAAAAAAAAAAAAAAAAAAGAAAAAAAAATAAAAAAAGTATTGTCTTGATTATCTTGAGACATTTCTCTTCTCTTTGTTTCAGCTGGAATTCCAGCTCCAGTTTATTTTGGTGCATTGATTGATAGGACATGCTTGAAGTGGGGAAGTAGAAGCTGTGGGCTTCGAGGTGCTTGCAGAATATATGACTCTAATGCTTACAGGTAAGGTAAATTAGAACAAAAAGAGCCTCATGCATTTCCTCACTGCAGATAGATACTCCGTATGAGGGTTATATGATTCACCAGTAAGAAAGGAAAGCTATCCAAATTTACGTCATGTGCAGGGAGGTTGCTCACACTGGCAAGATGGTAACTTTGTGCATTGGCCACACTTGAGAGAAAAGCAGTGAAAGAAAATCACACTGGGCAGCTGAAAGCATTGGTTAAATACAGATAAAAACTATCTCGAGAAGGAATATTCTGGAAGCTTTTTTCATTTTCACTCACTCCTTGACTGCTTATAATGCATTTTTTTAATTTTATATAAAATAGTCTAACATAGGGATCTGTCATGTTATGTCATATTTGTAGCCCTGCAAAAAATCTTAGTGAAAAATCTTTAATAAGAAAGAGGAAGATGATGAAAGTTTCGCTTTCTTACTATTTATGTAATATTACAAATTCTTTAGCAAGTTCTTCTAATAGCAGTTTGTAGAGCCAATTATAGAGAGTGAATTTTCATTTTTTTCCTCTCAGTATGATGTGTGTTTCAGTTTTATTGAAAAATTAAAGGCTTACTTTGTATTTTATACCTTATCCCACAGATATGCCTTCCTTGGTCTATCAGCAGTGCTAAGAGCTCCTTCTTACTTGTTAGGATTACTTTTTATAGTACTGGTCAAGAAACACTATCAAGTTAAGAAATCCAGATCTACAGAAAATGGAGGAAGAGAAGAAGTTCCTGTGAATAAAGAAGATAATTTCAAGAGCAGTGAACCTCTGACTGGTTCTCCCGAAGCAGAGAACGAATCCTGCATTTAGGAGGCCATTTAAACCAGTGTCACATGAATCAGGTCACATGCTCTTGGGGACAGCTCTCACAACATCATGAATAAATCAACCTTGAGTAACACTTCTTTGGAAAGTGCAAGCAATAACCAGCTTAGTATCAACAAAAATAAAAGCTTAGATACAGGCATGTTCCATTTCCAAGTATGAATATGTGCACCAGATAATCAACAACAGCCAGGTTCTTGGTTGATAAGGAAGGAAAATCCACCTGGCGTCACTGATAGGGCCCATTTGCAATTTTTGAAGGTCTCAGAGATGCCTTCTGGAGGAACAACCACCTCTGATCCTACACCCAGAGTGGGTGCCCCTGCCAGGGATCATCAAACTGGCCTCCAATTGCAGGGTTACAATTTCATCTCATTCAACGCAGAATTCAAAATAAAAGCAAAGCCTTTAAGCAATACATTCCCACCTCAAGGAAAAGAGCCATATCTAACATTGTCCATTGCAATATTGGCATTGCAATCTGTCAAAAGCAGTGTTTTCCCAGAAAACATTTTACTTTATTTCAGCTGAAAACTTTATTCCTAGTTATAAGCATAAATAAGCTGCTAGAAATGAGATAATTGTTTAAAAAGTTTCAAAGTTGTAGTATTATATTAATGGTTAACTTTTTAGGTGTGACTATAAAACATAAGAAATATTCTGAATTTTGTAGTGACATTTTCTAAGAGAAATCTCTGCAGTGTATAACACTCTGTCCAAGGTGCCTTTCATTGCTATGCAAGGTAATAACCAGCAGAGGACACTCAAAGAATAGTATTACCCATCCAGTAACTGGACATGGTCAAAACACTTGTTATATACAAAGTCACTATTTTGGGGTAGAAGATGATCAATGGTTATGTACTGCATTCATCTGTGTTTTCTTGCACCTTAGGGCTTTTTCAGCTGAAGTCTTTAGCTTATATTTTCAGAGTTACTTTTGTATATTCTTCGGGTTGAGTTCCTTATGTTTGTACCAATTAGATTTGGACAACTGTTACTACTTTCAATAAAAAGATACATACTTGATTACTCATTCACAACAATAATTGGATTCTCTGGTCAGTACTTCTAGGCAGATGCTCAAAGCACAATGGGCTATAGAAAACAAACAGATAACATGCCAAAATACACTGAGCAAAGTGCTAAGCCAAGCAGGTATGATATGTGTGGGCCATCATGAAAGATGATGTAGTAGTGGCTATAGCCACTGAAGGGAAAAGAGCGGGACTTCTTTTCTAAATGAAGCGATACTTCATAGGAAGAAGTGCCTTCTGTTTATCAAGTTTGCTATGTCTTTTTGATTATGTCTAAGGATTGCCTTTGCAAGTATTTTGACATATCCAGATACAGCTCTAGGAATGACCTGAATGAATGAAACATCTTGTCTACTTATTGAACTTGGGATGAGTTTTGACAGGGAAAGAAAATGAAACTGTTTAGTTCCGCACGAGTGCTCTCCCCTTTCTGCACATGCCACTTTATTTGTATGTCTATGTATATACATGATTTTCTATGACAACACCAAAGCCAGAGTTTGGGTGAGGTACTTTAATCCCCAAATCCGCAACCTCTGAAAACACATATTTTCTGCATCAAAATATAGCAGTTTTAAATGGGAATCAGAACAGATCCTGGATGAGAAATTACAAGAATTACGTCTGAGGAATCAGCTCTACCAAAAGGCAGGATTATGGCCGTTAGCAGTTTTGGGAAGCTATTACTCCAGGCTTATGTGGTCAAGAAGATAAAAGCAAATGAGTCTTTTCAGACATAGAGAGGAAGGTTGGTACAAGAAGATCTTGTGAACCTGCTTGTGAAAGGCTTTTTCCCCCTTTCTTATGGAAAAATTGTTCCAGCCGGAGTCGAAGCCCAGCTGCCTTTGAGTGCTGCAGCAGCTTAGCAGCTGCAAGAGAGAGCAACATTCTGAAATGGTACTAGCTTTGAAAAACACGGTGCTCTTCTGTCTGTCATTAAAGAAGTGCAACTGCATGGTACAAATCTATGGTGGAAGCAAAGCAAACAGAAAACTCTGGTTGTATTTCATCTCACACTACAGCTCTGTAATTAATTTTTGTGTTATTTTCATGTCCTGAGTGAACTGGTACCTGAGGAGAACTGTACACATGTAAAACTTCAGATTTGCAGGACAGAGAGAGTTTTGGGCCGTCTTTACAGTTCTGAAAGAAAAACCCAGAGGCTTTTCTCACTGCTCTTCCAGAGGGAAGAAGAATTACTCTGAGAGAATATGTGGATGAGTGCCTTTCAGCAGCAGTCTATCACTGCAGCCACTACTTTTACACATTGAGTATGTAAAATTAAGTACCCACCTCTACTCTTTTATTCATCATAGTAAAGGTATCCATAGCTCCCTTTGCTTAACTCTTTGGAGAGGCTCGTCAGTTGGATTCACATGCCTTCCTATGCCACTGAAATTTTTAGCAGTAAAGCCTCTAAATGCAAAGTGGCAGTTCACAATTACCCAAGCTGGAATTTGTTGCAGTAATTGTTCAATTGTTTCATTTATTTGTTTGCTTGGGGCAGGGGGAGTTGGGTTGGGTTGTATTTGAAAACTGTGTGGGGGAAGGAAAAAAAAAGAGCTTGTATTTTTATTACTGCACAGGAAAGAAGCTCAATTATATCTCTCCCACTTAATAAAATATGCGTAGTGTCCAAAAACAATATAGCAATACTGTGAGAGTGGTGCATGCTTTGATTAAGATGCTTTTGAATGTGTATCTACATTTCAACCCACAGCTGAAACCCATGCAACAAGTGATTTGTCCACCTTAATGCCTGAATGTGACACAAGCTTATTGCCTGAACCAAAACAAAACCTGAGAAAAGCAAACTCAGCTCTCCTGGCTGCTATATGCCCATACACACCTCATGGAAGTTAACCAAGTCTTACCCTGAATAAGGATCCACAAGCAACAAGATGTACTGCAGAGATTCATGAGTCAACACAAAGAGAGTGACTCAATCTGCCAATTTTATCTGGTGACAGTTCATCAACCAGTGCAAATCAGTGCATTGCAAATGACTTCACTGATCTGTCCAAGCTGACAAACACGCTTATTAGTGCTCAGCTGAAGCAGTGTTAGCACTCAATTGAAACAGTGATAACATTAGCCCCTTCCCTTTTTTAAAAAAAGAATTCATAAAACATGTTTTTTTAGCAAAGTGACCATCTGTCATGCATTTTGTCCATAGCAGCATATCATCAGAAGGTGATTTTAATTTGAAGCATAGGAATTTTCTTCACTAATAAAATTCTTGGTCTTTCAATGAATCCATGAATTTCACGTGCCAGTGTGAAGCATTACAGCTAAATGTGAAAAGCCCAAAGACAGGTGATAGGAATAATCATGAGTATAGCAAGCCCCTTGTTGGATTAGGTTCATGGTCCTGACAAAAATTGTGCCTGTAATGTGCCCACTTTAAGGGCAAATGTCTCAAAATTAGCAGGCTTTCTCTGGAATTTTCTCAAAGTGAGTGGTAGGACTAGATGATCTCTAGAGGTCCCTTCCAAACTCAACCATTTTGTGATTATGTGATTAATTCAGTTTTCAACCTTGAGTTGGTATCTTAGAAATTATGCACGATTTTTCAAAGATACTTGCGACTGGTCAGTAGTAGCTCTAGTTGTTTTCTTAAGTGTGCCTTCCTTTTCACGCTTTCTGGAATTCCCTTCTTCCATACACAAAGTATTCACAAGTATTTACTTGCAAAAGCTCCTTAATTTCCAACTATTCATGCTACTTTCCCCCCTCCTTTTTTTAGTTCTTCAAAACAGGTTTTGAAAGATAGTTCAATAGCTGACTCATTTCTGAATCATAATTAATATCAACCCACTGGCTGTATTTTAATCCTCATTTTAATGCATGGGATTTTCAGCTGTTTGTTGTTTTCATTGACTTGATGAGGGCATTGAGTTGGTTAGTTGGTTTAGATAGAAACTGTGGAATGCAAGAAATATTTTTGCAATCCCGGTCCCACAATGCCATTTTTCTGGCTCTGTGTGACACTTCCCCCACTACTGTAAGAAATTCAACATCTGGTCCACAATACAGATGATCTGATGATGGCACCATCATATTTCATTATGTTCTTAATATTCTCTAGACATTTAGAGGTCTAAAAGACTTGGTACTGGATGAGATGTCGTTACTGATTTATGTTAATAATACTGCTCAATGGGGAATGCACTTTGCAAGCTTGCAGTCAATCTGGACTTGAAATAAAATGCCAGAAATGGTTATATAAAGGACAATAATATTTCATTAGAAACAACAGCAGTGAAGACAGAGAGAGAGTAGGTTCTAGCTACTGTTAAAAGGCTTCACTTTGCCTTCATCAAAGTTAAATTAAAAAATAAAATTTCCTTAGCAGTGAGTCCCACACAGACATTGCTTATGGATGGGTGGATGGGCAGGGATTCAATACTAGACAGTGAATTTAACAAGCTAGTATACTACCTAAATTGTATGTTATACTAAAATATTTGCCTTTGGTGCATCAATTACCCTTCTACAGTGCAGAGAGTAGATCTTATCTTTTGCAAGATAGCAGATGTGAACTGTTCTTTTTTAAGATGAATTAAGGGGGAAAAGATAAGATAGAAGGGAATACAAGGGAAAACATCTATGACAATAGCTGGACTAAATCGTATTGGCTAGCTTCTGACACTGATCAGCATTAGCTAATTTTGCTCCTTTTCTGCTCTTCAATTTTTCTTTTAGATGGTGACTTCCCAACTCACAGCAGAAACTGATAGATTTCCATAATTCCTGCGCAGTTTCCATTAACCAGTGTAGCTCTAAAGTCAGTCTCTTTAATGCTGTAGAGTCAATATGGAATGGTGAAACACTGAAGTGAAAATAATTGTTATATTACAGATAAACATTAGAATGATCTGACATGAGAAGGAATGTCCTTTACCTTTCAAAACTCCAATAGAAAAAAAAAACTATTATGCTTGCACACCAAAATCAAGGTAGCTATTTTTTGGTACATTAAAACTGAGCAGGCTATCTTGAGACATAGCACATCTTCATTCAGTTTCCTGTTCTGTCACAGATTTCCTGGGTAAAGAAATGAAAACTCGGAAACTATCAATAAAATATTATTTTCCAAAACACTGAATTACTTGTAAGTCAAAATGTGATCTTTCAGATTGCTTTAGAATAGCACTCTCTAAAAAGCCTAACTGAATTTCAAAAATGGAAAAGAAGACTTCTACCAGATAAGTGCTTCGAGGAACTCTATCTCAATAACTCTTCTACATCATGATATAAATACAATAAATAAAGTGCTTCAGGAGAAAATTCTTATTCTGAGAATATACAAATACTAGTAAGTTATGTTTCTCATTAATTGTTATTTCGTTGCTCTGTCATTCAAAGACTGGAAAAGCAATTGTGGTTTATAAGTCATTTAATGTTTTGATATTTTTTCCTTTTCCTTGTCCTCAGGCTTGCAGTTTTGTTCCAAGAATAATTTTGCCTGAGAGTATCATCACTGCCAATGGAGGTTCAGTTTTTAATCCATTTAGCCCTGAAAGGCAGTAACTATGGACACTTCTTAGACTTTAGGCTTTCATCACAGGTTGCCAGTCCAAATACATTCCCAGCAACTGTAATAGGTACAACCCACAGGGAAACTTGTGAAAAAATGTCTTCTAACAGTGCTGGGAGACGGCGGTGGGGGTACAATATGATAAGTTCATTCAGCTATGATCACATCCTTGGTTGCAGTTTATAGCTGCTCTTTCCTCCTATGTCGCTGGTTCATAGCTTTATGACTTAAGTAGCCATTTTACTGCCTTATCTTATGTATTTGCAAGCTAAGGCTAGTCTAGGCTTGATAAACATCCAGAGTTTTCAGATAGGTCAAATCTGCTTATTTGTTGGCACCCAAAAGTCACTTAAAAAGTTCCTAAAAATACCAGTTCAAAAGTTTTGGATATGCCCCAATTTTATTTACTTTTTACTACGTTATTTAGAGGGACCAGGACTACACTTCTAGAAAATGCTGAATACTAATGCTTTTAAGATCAAAAACATTTAAATTACCTGAAGTATGGCATCCAAAAATGGAACTCTCTCTCTAAGCTCTATATGCAGACCAGTATTGGCATTGGTATTGACGGGGGACTTCTTCAGAGTGTGCCAAAGCCTGATGCTCTGATAAAGTGATTCTGAATCACTTTAACATTTCACTTTCCGTTTTACTCATGTGCTGACATGTTTCTCTTTCCAAAGCACCTATCCCAGTGAGCTACTCTCCAGCTCATGGAGTATTGCAACTGGTCATGGTAATCTTCTATGATTCATACCTTCTGCTGGATACAAAGAGTAAACTTATGTGTAGATATAGCAGCCACTACTATTAGCATGGGGTGCAGGTGGGTGGAAAGATATGCACTTTCCCAGTTATTGGTATGAATCGGCAAACCACATCATGCCACCTTGCAGGATGACATCAGGCAGAAGTGTCCTCACTTAAGAGAACAAAAACAATATCAGGGCTTTTGGTTATCAGGGAAACATCCTAAGGGACACAAGAAGTCAAGCAACCAAGGACCTTGGAAGACAAGCAGGGGAAATCTCCTATGTGACTGCATGCAAGCCATCCACACAGCACATGTGACAGTCCTTCAGGTGACCTAAAAGCAAGTCATTCTTAGAGGACATGTTCTGGCCTTGACTGAGGCTTCATTGATTTCAGTTCTTGGACAAACCACCTGCTAATAGCAGCCAGAGCTACACCCATGTATGTTGATCACAGAAACATAGAACACTTAAGCTTGGTAGGGACCTCTAGATGTCATCGAGTCCAACCCCCTCCTCACGCAGGGTCACTTAGAGCATGTGGCACAGGGCTGCGTCCAAGCAGGTTTTAAAGATCTCCAGAGGAGACTCCACAGCTTCCTGGGCAGCCTGTTCCAGAGCTCTGTCACTCAAACTGTCAAGAAGTGTTTCCTTAAGTTCCTCTGGAACTTCTGGTGCCTCAGCTTGTGGCCATTTCCTCTAGTCCTGTCGCTGGCCACCACTGAAAAGAGGCTGGCCCCCTCCTCCTCACTGCCTCCCTTGAGGTATTTATACACACTGATCAG
>JAVCKT010016869.1:0-10815 GCA_032273925.1 Rhynchotus rufescens
TTACTATGCTATACTTTGTATAGTATATTATTACATTATAATAGCAATAACAATAATAGCGTGTGAGGGGTATGTTTCTTTCATATATCTGATAACATTTGAAAGTACATTTACATTTCATACTATAAGGAGGTTTCACCACGAATGTTTACTCAACCTTGGTAAATCAGTAGAGCTATACGCTGTCATAGAAACACTATGTATATTTGTAGTAATTAAACCTGATTATTTACCTACATACAATACAATATATTGCTTTTCTTCCCAATCTGATCCAAACATTGAGATTATATCAGAGTGTGCTGATCATTAGACTGTGGTTTCCTGTCTCAGGCCACTGTTAAAATCTTCATGATTAATAAAATGGGAACTCATCTGAAGAATAATATATGAGCTTCCTTTCTGTAGAATATTTATTGTTAAACAGGAAGAAAGAGGCCATTTCAGGAGATATAGTACCCACCCATATCTATTTCCTTTCCTCATCCACATATCAGAAAAATTATAGCAGCTTGAAAGCTGACCTGATTATGTTCTTGCCCTTGGAAAGTTGACCCACACACTAGTTTTAAAAAGTAGCAAAGTGAAGAAAAATCACACGTATATAACACTAAAGTTCACTTAATTTAGTTAACCAATTCATTTCAAAGGAGACTCTTTGGAATTAAAAATGAATAACAAGTTTGGATTCTTATATCTTCTGTATTTCAAGCTGAATTTCAAAGAAGAATGGAGGTCTATGTAAAATAACAATAAAAATTCTCATATTCTGTTTTCTGTTGGACATGATTACAGGGAATTTGCTCTTTTTCCTTGCTGCTTTTTGGCCGTGATCCAAATCCCATGAAATCCATAGAAGTTTTTCAGGTGAATTTGATGGGGCTTGAACTTCATCCTAAAATACTCAGTCAATGCTACTCTTCTCTCTGGAAAATCTTGTGGGAACAAAAGAAATTTTCCACTTCAAAGTAATTATGAAGAACCCATGAGAATTATTCTCTCTGACAATAGATTTATGAGACAACATACATTATCTCATATATTATCATGTATTCAGTTTTAAAAGATAGATAGTTCTGGCTCCTTGAGTGCTTCATGTGTCTCCCACATAATACCAAATGCAGTGACAGTGTCATATCATCTCTGTGGCTCCATCCAGTTACCCTGCCTTCAACGGAGAGGCTTCTTCTAGGCTACGTTGTACAACTCTGTCCCATAATTTAAACAGATATTCAGAGATACTTTTGCACTGTATATTGCTTTATTTTAAGCAGTCCAAGCATTCCCAAATTGTGTAACTCTATTTATTTATTTATTTATTTATTTATGGTTTACTTAAAGGAGGAATTGCATCTGGTAATGGAGAAGGAATCACTACTTTAGAGCCATGCCCCTTTCAGTGTGGTCTACCTTGCTTAGATATTGCCCAAGTCTCAGAATAGTAAGTACAGCTGAATGAATAATTTGCAGTGAATAATTTACTGAACAAATTTAGTCCTTATTTCCTCAAGAAATGATCATGAGCAGAACACAATTTCCTCAAATGTATTAATTATGGGTTAGAACATAGCTAGATACGTAGCTCTCCCAGTGCAAGGGTCAGTCACAGTTACAGGCACTGTTACCTGCCAGCACAGCCCCTGTTTGCTCCACAAATCACCACAGCAAAGACTCCCTCAGAAACTAAAAGGAAGCAGCGTGAAAAAGTTAAGCCCTTCCTCCCCTGCAGCAGCCAGTGAAGGAAGCCAGATGCTGCAGACTGGGTTGTCTTTATAATTATTTAGACGAAACACTATCTTTTTTTCTTTTAATTCCAAAGACAGAGGCTGTGGTTTTCCATGAAGCTTCTGTGAAAGAGAGTTGGATGCTTAAGGTCCCAACTTTCAAACTCACTGCAACCTGTAAGCATTCATTACTTAGCACTTCAAATTGGTATGTAATGCCTTTTATTTTTTTTCATGCAACAAAGCCTGTAATTTCCTCCTGAAAAGGCATCCATATGCTTATTATCAAAAGAAAAAATGAAGAAGCTACAGAAACTCTGAATCTTTGAGAGGCAATACAGGATTAAAGAACATTTTAAGTCTACATCCTTGATTTAGCTGAGAGGTGAAAATCATCTTTTTCTGGACCCTATAGCAAGAAGAGTACTTTCTTGTACGAAGTAAAACTCCCACAAAACCTGCAGAAATTGGCTATTCGGCAAAGTTCATAACTAAGTATTTCAAGTTTGCATGAAAAATTCAATCTTTTCAAAATAATTTAGAATCATGTCATATGTTTACTGAAACATCAGGGAACAACAACAGAGGCTAAGCAATTTTAGACCCCAGTCATGATGCAGAGCAACAGGAATACCCTCATCACACAGAGTCTCTGGAATTCCAGATTCAGCTTCTCAGAGACTCTTGATCTTCCTTCTCTTCCTGAAAAAAATAATTTAGGGTTTCTTTCTTTTATGCTAATCCTTTGCCACTAAGGTCAACAAAATTGCAGTGAAATATAGCAGGGAGAGGCTACAGAGCATCACTACCAAATCTCCCACTGAATTTAAAGGCAAGTCTAGTACAAACAACAGTTGCCAATGAGTAAGAAAAAGAGGCTCTTTGCCAGGCCCTCAGAATATGTCCTTGGCAGGCTTCCAACATCTCCTAGCCTAAAGGCAAAATGAAGTACCAAAAAGTTATCTCAAACTTTGATCCCAACACATTCTCTTGTATTAACCTTAGATGAACAGATCAGTCATGCCTATACTCTGTCAGGTTAGCACTATCACTAATAGAAAGACATACTATTGTGACAGAAGGATTCTCAAGGGGATTGGCTTTCATCTATTGAACATCTCCCTTTCTTATTACCTTGAGGAGTAAGAGCCAAAGTTGTATTTATAACTTCCAGATATTCCTGTTGGGAAAACTCAAAGTCAGCAAGGTTAGTATCTTGCAACCACAAGCTTATCCAGCATCTGTGTAATAATTTCCAGCAGATATACGTGCGTCACTGGTGGTTTTCCTGTACAATTTATTGTAAGCAGAACATATTTTACTGTTTGTGACAAATAACAGAAAGTAACTGGCAGGATGATTCTGCTGAGGGTTCAGGTACACATGTGAACAGCACTTTATCTCAGAGTGAATGTTAAAAGGTAGTTAGAAATTGCATTGCAATGGTCTAGAATGTCTCACCAGATTCTGATAATGAGCACTGGGTTTACTAGTCAGCTACCTGAGCATTTGCAGGTTTGTATTTAATTTGCAGGTTTCTACAGCTGCAACTCAGCCTTCCTGAAATGCATTTATAAATAAAGAATGATTTCTGCCTTGCACACTATTCAGAAAGCCCAAAAATGAGATTTTTGATAAAAGGTACTCATATAGAAAGGTCTGTGTTAATCTTGCATGCAAAACAAGACATTCTTCATTTCATGTTTTGAAGATCAGGTTAGCACACAAGTGCTGGTAATGCAGCAAGGGATTTTTTTTTTAGGTACATACATGATATCTGCCTGCTTATCTCTGATTAGAATCAAGATCAACAAAAGTAAATTCTGATTAACTTTAATGCACAGTGTGCAGTCAGGAAACTCTTTGTAGTTTGAGACATCTTTTCCTGGTAAATATGTCCTGCTGAATTTCTTCAAAGATGGCAGAAAGTCAAACTGCTGCACCACCATAGCATTAGAACTGCTGTTTAAATTCTAAGTTGAAAAAAAAGGGTACTACACTCTGTATTCACTTGCAGGACTCCAAAATCTCATTTTGCTTCTACTGGAAAAGACTATTCACCCATTCTTCTTCAACATGGTTTCAAGTGGGTAAAAATCAAAATTGGGAAGTGACAGAAAGGGAGCAAGATGTCTTCATTTGTAGTTGTTTATTTTCTTTCTTTCAACACATCTGGTTGACGTGATAATCAATTGATAGCCAGCAGAAACACAAAAAAGCTTCGTTGACAAACATGCATGATTTTCAATCTTACATTTGACTTTCTTTTTCTTGCCACACTCTGCATAGAAGCTCTGGGCTCAACAGTTTCAACACTTGACTACATTAATGGCAGTATCTTCAAAATCAATCAGTAATGTGGGTCAAACTAGTTCTACTCATAGATCTGCCAAATCTACGGGTAAATCTCCCACTGAGTAGGTGACTCACCCAAGTGATTTGCACCTCACACCTCTGCCTTTCAAGGCCTGAATCTCAGTGTGTGCAGCTGAGCGGAGTCTGCCTGGCACATGTAGCTGCCTGGCCCAACCTGTAATCTCCTAACCACCCAAGGCTGGGAAATGGGGCAGACTGCAGAGGGTGCTGAGCTCAATTATGCAGAAGAGGAGGCATGAAGAAAAAAAGTCCTTAGGGTTAGATATGCTCACAGGAAGCATTGACCCTGATGGCAACAGGCACCTTTGGCTTCACTAGGATGCTTCAGACTTGGGATGAATAATCAGAATTGAATAAATTGCCTCAAGTCAGCTGTGCCTCACTAACTGACCGGGAACGTGCTCTTAGCCCATCACAAAGATGAAGTAAAACACATTCACATAAATTTATTTCATTAAGGATTTAATATAATGTGTTTTATCTCAGGCTTAGTATGGGCTAATAGCACTCACAGGGACAGTCATAGTACTTAATATATAACATAATTAAGCATGTTTCATTAACTTGTCTTGGGGGGCAGAGAGGGCAGAATGGGAAGGGCCTCCTCTATATCCAAAGTCTGCATTGCATGGAGAAGACAGAGGCATACTTTGCCTCTTCACGAACATGGACAGTTTTGTCCTAAGTCTCCTCTGCCAACCTTGATTACTTTCTATGTACTATCAAGCTCTTTTTTTTCCACTCTCTTCTCAACAAAACTACATGAATGCTTTGGCTCAGCCCTTGCATACCACTTTTCTACAGAGTTTTTTATTGCCTTATTCTGATCTTTTTTACTTCTTTCACCCACATTATCTTGTGTATCTCCAAGGTCCTTGCCTTGCTGCTGCCAAGGAAAGCAGATATAGATGAAAAAGCTAAAATGTTTTCCCTTCCAATTGCTCCATAACCTTCTGCTGAGCTACAGACCAGAAAAGCAGTCTGGAGAACTCAATCAAGTCTCACCCAAGGAGGAGCAAAACTCTGAAAGTTATCTTTAGATCTGCTAGGTTACAGCAAATAAAAATGTTTATATGCATAAAAACCATTAAAGATTGGTAAAACAGTGAGTTAGCTCCTCTGTTTTGGAAGGATAAGGTTCAAAAAATCTTTGAACCATTTTTGGGCTTAATCACCCCTGTAAACCCAAATGATAAAACCATTCTCAGACACCATACACACACAAACCAATGATAACAGCAAGTTTTAAAATCAAGGATCAAAGACTTCAGGGAAAGCAGAATTGAAGTTGTCTGTGCAACCTAAATCTCATCTCTTTGCATATATATTTTATGATGCCTGTTTAATTATATGATTACTTACTACTTTTTCTCCACTTAATCTTTAATTCATTTAACATGAAGGATGAATCTGAATGGAGGCTGAATCTGAATCTGAATAATCTGTTTGGACTCTTGCTGTCCTGTCCTGTGGCACAAATGGGAATGTATGTTCTTGTTCTTGCAACAACTATCTGTGCAAAACAACACAGTATCCCCATCATCCAAATGGGGCCTGAGACAGGCAAGTGATTTGTCTAGTATCACATAGGAGACCCACAAAAGTGTAGGGAATTGAATGTGCCTTGTCTACATCCTTAATGACTGGATCATGATTTGTAGCGTTAAGATAGCAGAATGCTGCTGTGGAGCATGGGAATAAGGATGCATTTCTCCATTACAGTCAGTGCACACTAAGAATGTGTGTTTAAACATGTTTGTTTTGCAGCTGACCTGCTTTGCAGGTACTCCTCAGTTTTTGGTCCCATATCTGTTATATGTGCAGAAAGTTTGAGTGGATGTAGCTGCAACTGAAGTTTGGGGAGCTGAACTCTATAAACATTTTTAAGGCTTTTGGACTAAAAAAAAAAGGATCCAAAATGAATTGATTTTGACCTTTTCCACCTGTACATTTCCAGCTGCAAGACATAAGCTTTGTGTATCTAAGGACAAGAACTGTCACAGCTGGCAGAGCAGCTAATCTCCTGCCAGAACTGAGGGCACATGTACTGCTGCACTGCTATGCTGATTAAGTTTCAGGTGGGTCATGTGAAAGCAAGGATGATCTGTGAGAAAGGAAATCCATGTTTTATTAAAACACCTACACAATCCAGAACTAAATATAGCAGACACAAAAATATCTGCAATGAAGTCTGTCCCATGATCTTAAAATATCTGAATTCTCACTTTCCCCACATCCCACGCAGTTTGTCGTGATTTCTTGTAGTATAGTTTTAAATGTAAGTTGTAAGTGGAAGTGAACAAGAAGTTTCATGTCATTTAACCTAATTAATTTGCTTCCTCCATGAAAAATATTCAGCTAGATTGCTTCAAACGGATTACAGTGTAAGCATTTCCAACAAGAATTACATTCAAGTTTCTAATTTGCTTTGCTCATGTATCAGGGAAGGTGAACTTTTTCAATCAGTTAAATGTCTTCAGAAAGTCAGTCCAGAAATTTCATTACCATAGGTGAATTATTTTCAAAATAAAAGGTAATATTCAGCTACAAAGTCCTGATCTCTGACTTCTACAGATCTGTTCATGTACTTAAAAGTATTTAGCTAGCAAGATTAAGGGTGTGTGCCCATTGTTTCACTTATAGTCTTGTTTTTCAAGCACTATTTTTGTATATTTTGCCTACAATTCTTCTTTTTTTCAAGGTTGGATGAAAACCCAGTATTCAATTTAAATTTCCAATTTCTAAAAACAAGTTTGAGATTATGCAAAACATGCCCACCCACCTCTAGCTTAAAATATATTTGCCCTGTTACTGGAGAATGTCATAACAGAAGTACTTCTTTTACTGGACTTTAAAACAGATTGATTATAATAATGCTGCAGCACTGGAAATCTTAATGTCTTTCTGGCACTGAAAATCCACACTCTTCCATTGATGCTCTTGCTGAGCACTGATACGAAGTGACTTTTCCTCCTTTTCTGCATGAGGGACAGGAAAACAACACTGCTTTAATTTCTTCTGATTTATGAAAGGCTTATTTCACAAATAGGTTTTACAGGAACACTTTGAAGCATATAGAAATAACTTACCAGAGAAAATAGTTAGCCCAGTCTAGACGCACAAAACAAGCAAGCACTCACAGTCAGCTCCTGAGCCAACTCAGAAGCTCAAGAAAATGAATGTTCCTTCAATAAAAACTAATTTAAATTACTTGGAGAAGACAAGGAATATAAGGCTTCGATGTATGTCCTGCTACCTACCACCAATATATTCCTGTAAATTAAGAGGGCTGGCAATAAGGATCCTTAAGTCATCTTAGACTGTGGCTTCCTTAACCCTACATTCAATCAAATCCTTACTGAATTAGTAATGTAGGTAGCACTTCAGCTTCATCAGGGACACTGAAGAAAACTGAAGCTGGGCTTAATTATATTCCTGAATAAAGATGAGCATGCATAAAAAGTATACCGAGCTAACGCAAGCAAAATGAAGATTAAACATTTTGACTATAAATGGAAAGCTTGTCACCAACTCAACAAGCATAAGATGACGCCAAAATTTAAGTTTTGAAAGTCAATCTATAGAGAAGAAATTACTCTATGTACAGAGATACTCTATGTACAGAGATAATCTGCACTTAAAAAGTTGCAGTCTCATATAGGCAGATTCCAAGGCATTGACGATGGCTTCATAGGCCCAAACCATCCTGGTAGCATCAGGAGCTAACATGCTAGTGTCACATAGCACCAAACACAGCTCTGCTACAGATGAATCACTTTCTGGGATCACGGCTCAACCTTTATGTTGCTTTCCATGATGCATGGGAAGAAAAAGTAACTCTTTATAAATTTATTAATATTAAAAGCAAATAAGAAAAAATCCAATTATAACTGAAAACATATACTCTGAAGTGCATCTGTGCATTTTCAAAGCACAGATATCTAATGAAGTGTAAAGATAATCCAATCTAATTTTCTTTTGGTATACAAAAGTGTATCATTTTGGCAATTCTAAAAGGTGCTAACAGGAATTCAGCCTTCCATTAGACAGTCTGTTATCAACATTTGCATTTAGTTTAATTTAAAAGTCAATATTTTGACTTTTAGTCATGTGTTTTGTAGCAGGTAGATTCCTTTTTTTCAGTTACAAATTCACATGCCATTTACAAAGAATCAGGACTTGAAAGGATATTTCTCTGTGCTTTCAATGGTTACACCTTCTCTTCCTAGTCCATTCATAACAGCAACACAAAATAATCTTTCATTTCTCTTTGCATCTGTAGCTCAGCAGTACCAAACCAGTAAGTTAGAAACAAAACCATGAAATCTTGTAAGAGGAACTGAAATGTCCTTCTACAGCTATCTGAAATCATATTAATGATGCTGCTACAATTTAAAATATCTTACACTGTAAATAAATTCCCTCAAAAACTGTTCTTCCTATGTATATATTATGTATATATAGCAATCCAACTGCATCGAACAGTCCTGCAATGGTCAGAGGAAAAAGCTTGGAATTATTAAGTTGCTTAGTAGAATTAGCTAAGTATGTATGCCACTATGATTAAGAAAAAATGCAATACCACTCCCTAGAGAGCTATAAAAATACCAATATAGTTAAAATTCACTATAGACAGCAATTAACATGGCGAAGAGTAGCGGCCTCACACTTTCCATATTTTTATTGAGATTGTGTGGTCAAAATCACTACAGAGGAAGACAGTAGATATATTGTGTAGATATATAAATCCAGACCCACAAGATGGCAGAAGGCAGAATCATTGCATGACACAGAGGGCATTGGTGGGAATTCAGTATCAATACACCTCTACAGTGCAATGGTGATGAAGTTGAAAGAGTGGAGATTGAATCAGAATCTCCCAAGTGCCTGTCTTCCAAGCATAAAACTGGAATGATGAGGGCTTGTGTGGTAAGAGGTGGTTCTTATTCATTTCATGTACACGACTACAGCAAGCCGTACAAGTCAGTAACTTCTTTCTGAATTAGATTCTATATTATAAAGGTGCCAATGACAGGAGACAAAGTAAGACTCTACAGACACTGGAGCAGAAAAATGAGAGCTCTGTAGCTTAAGATCACTGGTTGCCTGCCTCACTTTGTATTTCAAGGAAAAGTAAACCCCTGAGCACTCAGTCATGGCTCTTGGCTTTTCACCTGTATGAGAATCAAAACCATTCAAATTTAAGCAGCATTTTTCCTGCAAGAGACATCACATGAATTTACGTCAGTTCCCATCCTCATAGGGCTTAAAATTCTTAATAAGCTTTCACAAGCACTAGGGCAGGGTTAGAACTGGGAAACAGTGAGTGTCTTTGAATTTATGTTAGATTTAACTACACTGCTGATCCTTCTTGTCTATCTGTCCATGTAGCTTCAGCCTCTGCAGTCTGGAGAATGCTCAGGGGTTTCTAGTGATCACTTTGCACTCAGTGGAGGTGCTCAGTCTGCAGATCGAAAGGCTGAGATGGTTGGACCCATGGGGAGATACATCTAATAGGTGAACTTAGTTAGAATGTTATAAAAAGCAACAGGAAATCTGTTTAGGAACTTGTAAATCAAGATGTGAAGAGATAGACGGGCAGCTGGAGATGCTTTCATTTCTTAGAAATCAAATCCTGTTTTCATGTCTCAGCCACAGCCTGTCACCTGAACATCCATCATCGTGGTCCTGACTGCTTTGTTTACTGCCATCCTTTCAACTGCTCTTTCCGTCACTTTTGGGGAATGGCAGACTTCTGCTTCTGTTAGGAAAGACTTTGGGTATCAGTTTGGGAACGGGTGAGCTGAGCTTCCTTAATACCAGTAGAACAAGAGATTTCCATGACATAAGAATCTAAATCCCTTTTCTGCCATTGAAATGGGAGTAACTAACAGGTATATCTTTGAAAAGCACCACTTATTACTGAAACTCAGCTAGAGTGATTACAGCATTTGAGAACTGGAGTCTCAGAAAAGCAATCTGGGGATTTCCAAACATTCTTATTAGTGCTACATTTGTGGCAAATAAGAATTCTACATATAACTGGTAAAGCTCTTTTAAGGCATGCACATGATTCAACAGAAATACACAGGATGATGAAAGAAAAAAATGCAGAAAAGAGTCAAACAACTTTAGAAAACTGAGCAGTGAAAAAGCCTAAAGTGTATTCTAGTGCATATGAGCAACTGTCTTCTGAAATGATGTAGAAATCTTCCCCTAATCTTTTCCTGGACTGAGCAGAAGTGGACAAATGGATCTTTCACTTTTGCAGTACCTTTGGCTGAAGAAGAGCATTCTCTGTCCTGTTTGTTCATGATGGGCAACGTTCCCACTCTGTTAACCTAGACAGCAACCACTGATCACTGGCACCACAGTAGCTCCAATGACTTACACAAACCTCCAGGTGATATGCATATGCATATATCAGGTGATATATCACCTGAGCACTTGAGAACCAAGATGATATACAGAACTGAGACCCTAGATGACCAGGAACAGCAAGTGGCAATACAAAGTGCAGGGTAAAAGCAACCACAGCAAGCAAGCAAGTCTGTTGTGGGGCAGCTGGGAAGTAGAACTTGTTATACTGAATATGTCCAGAAAAGCTGAGACAAGAAAATGTCCATAAAAAGAGCTTAGAAGAACATTTTGACAAAGAACTAAGTGCCAAACTATGCTCATCTATTAAGTAGTGAAAGGCAGACACTGAGAGATG
>JAVCKT010016875.1:0-12038 GCA_032273925.1 Rhynchotus rufescens
AATACATATATATTTATATATATATGTATATATGCAGGTGTGTATGTATGTGTATATATCTATACTTATGAATAATCAGGCAGAAACTCATATATTTCTTTCTACTTAATGCCTTGGGGGCTGTCCATAAGCATTGCATGCTCTTGGCTGTGTAGAAAAGTAGTTTCAGATGACAATCTGTTTTCTTTCTTCTGAAGCTTTAGCAAAGAGCATAACACTGGACACATCTTGTAATGGGTCTTCTGCTGTTTTTAGCAGCTCTTGAATCAGAAAGAAAAAAAAATACTCCAGGCTCTCACAAATGGACTTACTGCTTTCTGCATCCTTTCTTCTCTTGTGCTTGAAGAAACCTTTTGCATCCCCCTGAATTGCCTGGCTGATCATGAGGGCTAATTTTGGGACATTTCTTTGGAAGACTAGCAACAAAAACAAAACATCCTCACAATATCCTTTTGAAATTGACATCTCTATCCTTGTTTTATAGAAAGTGAAATAGATGGACAAAGACAGATGAATGGTTCAGTGAGGACTAGCCAGTGCTGTTCAATTATTGATGTGCCATACAGAAAATAATGACATTTCATTCCCCCACTTCTTGTCTATTCCGTTTAAACTGTGTGTTCTCTAGGGCAGCATTTGTCTCACAACATTTGTACAATACTTAGTGCATGGCATTTTGCTTTTAGGTAGCCACTATTTAGAGGTCCCTCTGCACTTCCAAAGAGCTGCTAAAATAACGTAAAGATTCAAAGGTATGTTGACAACAGACAGAACTTAATTTTTTTATGTCATTTCTGAGACAGGCAGTTCCCAGCAGAAAGCAGTATAACCATATTATAGCTATATTAGCACAGCACAGAGTGGACTTGATCATGCTGCAGATGTCCCTGGTGGTTGCATGACTTGCAGGGCAACTTAGTTTGTACATGGGCAGAGTCGTCGGTGTATGTGGGGCTTTGTCTGCCCAGATCCAGGCACATGTGCCAAAAGACAGGGTGAAGATAAGTTTGCAGCTTTCAGTTCAGGTATTTGAGGAGTTTGAACTCTCAAAAAGAAACAATAAACGATTAATAAAATAGCAACACTCCTGGCCTAGTAAACAGAATTCATATACACTGATAACATTATATTGGCAAAAATGCACTCCATATGCTCATGAAGGTTACAGGGCACATTTCCATGTAAACAGTCAAGACAGTGAACTTCAAATATTTGGAAGAAATGTTTATTTAACAACTGAATACATGCTAAAAGAAATAATTTACAGCAGCAGTTTCATTACATTTTTTTTTTCTCTCCAGTTTTTTAGTTCCCATCCGAACTGAAGTGATAAATACAGAAGCAGAATATTTACTAACCAGTGAGGAATGTGCTTATAGAATAAGCTCATAACTTTGGTACTGATGTAGCAAATAAACCACCCTATCACCTGTGTGGCAAAATCTTGCATTTTAGTATTATGCTGAACACACTGAAATGGAGTACCTCTAGATAACAGTACTTTACACTGTACCTCCTTATCTAGTCAAAAAATATTTACATCTCTTTTGGCTAATGTGTAGGTAGCAAAAATTGAACTATTAAACACATACCATTGATATTCACTAAATAATACATTAAAAAAAAAAAGAAAGGATCAGTAAATGCGCATTCACATGCATTTAATTTAATTTTATATTTTTACATAGTGACTTTATTGGGTCATGAAGATTTAATGCTGTTCTGCAAAGATGTACATTATTGTAGTCTGATGTTATAATTTAACATAACCATACAGCTTTTAGGAGCCATTGAACAAATTCCCATCTTCAGTGATCCATGCAAGTGCAAAGCATAGACTAGCAAGTATAATATTCAATGATTATGATTTTTTGTTCCTCGCAAATGGATATCTTAAAAAAATGAAATAGATCTTTCTAGTTATAAATGTAATCCTTTTATTTCTCTCCAGCTGAAACACAACTTTCTACTTTATCTGAAGTCTGTAACTAGAGGTTTAGAGAGTTTTTATTGATGATTTGCAGAAATATTTTAACTTTTATTTTCGATTCTTATGTTACATTACAAATAATGATACAATGGGAGTTTTACGGAAGCTGCACAGAATCCTTCTATACATTAATTCATTAAGGCCTATGTTCCTTGAAAAAAAAAAGTTCATTTTAAATTAATACTAAATTCTATTTTAACTGGATCGTAATATTAACCTGAAAATCAACAGTTTCAGCTGTTGGCTTGATCCTCTGCCCTCTTACTTGTATGAGCTGACATAAAGATATGAATAAGATTACTCCTTTAAAAGAGAGCTGATGGTACAATTGAAGTAGGTAAAATCTGATCATTTAAATTGCTCAATTAGACTATTAGGATATGGTAAAAGCCTTGCAGCTTCTGCAATTTTGTTCCTGTTGATTACCTTTCTGCAGAGAAGAACATATCTCGGTGTACCCAGTTCATTTAATCTTTGTTTTCTTAAAGAGTGAGGGAAAGAGGTTCGTTTGGTGTTGATTTTTTGCAGTAATTGCTGTAGAAATGAGCATAGTAGGGAAAAAAAAGGCAGACAGAAATACCATTAACATGTGAGAAAGGAAACTAAAGTCATTTAGAGTTTGTTGAAATCAATCTGCATTTTTCTCACTGAATTCTCTGAGCTTCATGTTAAAACTGTTTCCTTTTGTAACAAAGAGTATTCTAATGACTCGATGGTATACAATAGCCCTACACAAAAGGCTAAAGAGTGTTCTGTGATTACAGTTAAATACTTCAGCTGACAACAATGTTCACAAATTAATCACAGACTAAGCTGAAAAAATTAATACTTCTGTACAGGAAAGCACATATTGAATCTCTGTTTTAATTCAGCCCTATTCAACACCTCGTGAATGCATGGGAATTGAACTGCCTATTAATGCTTCACAGGCATCAAGTTAAGCATAAGAGAGACTTCGAATTGCTCTAAAATTAAATACCCAAGTGCTCTCCTGAACCATACAGCCTTGTCATATTCTATTAAATTAATTTTTACTATAGAATTAAAAGGATAAAAATGTTGCATTCCCTGCAAAAGATTTAAAGGAGACAAAATTGTCTGGACCTTTAGTGAAAACCAAATAGATATGAAGGGAAGGAGGCCAAGACTTCACTAATCAGAAAGATACTTTAATTACTGAGTGTCAAGGAGACTGGGATATATTATGAGAGAGATGCTGTCACAGCAGTTGTGTTATATTGTGTCCGATAAGGCTGATGATAGTGTTGTGATTCATAAATTATCTGGAGTGAAAAGCAACAAAACAGATCAGTCATCAAGACAGACACACTTCTATATAAAAGCTTATTTAGCAAACTAAGGACTTTGTTCTACAATTGTTTCCCACGGTAACATTACTTGAAATTATTTACTGACTCTATCGAGATAAAATATAGGACACTGGATCAAGATGACCTCAAAAGAACTGGACACCATAGAACTGGGGACCAAAGGCACATCTGTGCTGAGGTGAATCAAATCCACTACTTACATCCCTAAACTGACACTTACGGTGCAAGTGCATTGTTATCTGTTTTACCCTGTTGCTCTCCTGCATATAGAATTAAACATAAGATAGAAGTACAGGACCAAATTATCTGTTAGCATAAACTAACACACGTCACAAGCAGAATTTGATCAATTTACTACAGCAGGCTTCACAGAATGACTGAGGTTGGAAGATCATCTAGTCCAACTCCTTTACCACAAACAGAATAGTGGCTTAGATCTTGTAACAGAGAGATAGCTATGAGGTTACTATTTACGTGGCCTTATGCAGATTATTTGCATTTGGTTGATCTGGGTCCACAGAAAGGATGGAGCACTGAGGATCAAAATTGTGGACATATTTCAACCACTGAGCTGGGAACAAAATGCCTCAAACTGAAGGTGAGCTTTGCTCACAAATATATGACAATATATGAGCCACAGTATTTAAATATTAGCATTCACATATATTTATGAACCAAGAAAGCAAGAGTGTCATTAGTAGAGGGTATTTTAATGCTATTTACTTTTAATTAAAAAAATATACAACTGAAATCAAAAGCTCTCCTTTTCATTGGTTCAGTCTATAGCAAGATATTGTACAAGCTAAATCATTCCAAATACCATACTTAGAAAAAAAAAAAAAAAGAATGCAGAAGACTTCCATGCTATACAGAGAATTTCATGTTAAAGTAGCTTAGTTTTAAAACTGCTTTGAAGTTACATGTCATATAGACTATTGGGACAGAGGGGAGGAGGTTAACTGCAGTGTGACTAGCTCCCCTGAAAGGGTTTCCAAACGAAAGAGTAAAGCAGCTCGTAAATGGAAGTTGTCTTTTTTTTCCTCTAAACCAATAATTAGAAAGTACAATAATTCTAAGACAAAAAGTCTAATCTATTTTAGAAAAGAGCTAATGTTTGCTGCATATTTGTCATGGTACATTTAAATTATAGTTTTAATAAAATACATCTTTAGATCAAAGCTGGAAGAAGTCATCAGTAGTAGGCCAGTGTACTCCACATTTTTTGTTCTTCTGGATGATGGATGGCTTATGTTGTTCAGATTTCCATGAACAATCTCATTAGATATTGTTTTCCTCTTCTAGTAAATATGAACAGGAGAACTGGTAGACAAAACAAGAACAAAATCTTTGTGTCCAATCACATGTTTAGACGGTCATCAGCTTAATGAGTTCATGCAGTTTTATATATAAGTCTAGGAATGGTAGTGTTGATGACGGAAGGTGGGTTTTGTTTTTCTTTCCTTTAAGATGGCAGCATGAAATACAGCATTTGTTTATATCTTAGGCAACAGAGAAAGCAAAACCTGCCTGCTGAACACTTGCAGAACTTTTTTAGCAATAAGCTAGGTTCAGGTAAGTTATCTCTTGAAACTCTGGTTGTTCTGGTCTTAGACTTGGTGCAGAGAGGAAGAATTTACTAGGAAAGTTAGAAATTGATTTTTTCTTTAACCTGGTGGAAATTGTTTGAGCTTTCCACTCTTGTAAACATCCACATAATGCCATGAAAAAGTTCATGTATATTGCATTTTTTTCCAGTTATCTGTCTATACAAGTTTCTACTTGGATGAGGTTCCTAGAGGTAATGTAGCTCAGACACTCCGTGGTGCCCTCTCAAATTCATGGGTCCTCCTGTTCCTACCTTTCTTATTCTCTTGTAGGTGCTTCCACTTATTCGTATTCACCTGCGTATTGGAAGGCCTTTGCCGACGTTGTTTGCGGTCTCTTTTCCAAACCTGCTCACAGAACTCATCCATTGTGTTAAGGTTGGGGTGATTGATTAACTGCATGAAGTCTCTATACCAGATTTTTTGACTGGGGGTCATACTATTGGTGGCATCCTTGATCTTGGAGGCATCACCATCTTCTTCTTTATGGAGCAGCTCTTCCAGGTGATCAGTATCAATTACTTCCAGGGTCACTTTGAGTAGAGTTTGCATGAAACCATGCTCCACAGCATGACAAAAGTAAATACCAGAGTCTCTCCGTTGAAGACTTCGCAGCAATAAACCTTGTTCTGTCCGTATCATTCGATCATTAACTTTTATCTGTATTGGAAAAAAAGGGAACATTTAAAAAGTTAGCTTTTATCAATGTGCAGAATTATCCTTTAATCATACTAACTTCTCAGTATAGTTCCTTTCAGGTAGTGAAATCTCTCCCCTCAAACAAACAATAGAAGAAACTCACACATGGGCTGTGTTTTGCCAGTCATCTGTAGTTACTGAAGGCTCAAAACACTCTAGAAAAAACTACTGATCTGCTGCAAAGAATATTTAGAGGATTATGGTTTTGCTCTTCAGTCCCTACTCAGTATTTGCTGGTAGATGTCAAATCAATATTCATACATTTGGCTGCATTACAGAGGACACTCTTACCATGTTTTAGTCAAACCCAAATTGCTATCTGGGGAAGGTGGGTTCTCTTCCTGAAATGTTCCTTACTACAAAAGTCTTTATGCATAAAAGTGTGCTCTGGACAAGTGAAAATCTAACAAAGAAACAACAAGGATTAAATCTCAAATTTCAGTATTCATAAACAACTGTTTGAAGTATTATATTTTTTTCTGATTGAATCAACATCTAGGAAAATATTTTCCTCCTTCAAATGCACAAGAAGCTGTGGAGGACAGGAGCAGACACCTATTTATTGCTCTCTCCAGGAAGAAGCTGTTCGAAATAATTTACTATTTATGTAAGTAAAGCATATAAAAACAAGTATATAAAGATGCTAATGTAACTAACAAGTTAGTACTTGCTTTGGAAAAAAAATGCCTCAGAATTATTTGTGCATGTTTCAAAATACTTCAGTGTGATGAATCAGTTTTTGCTTTCTAATTTGCTGTCCCTATGTACTAGAAAAGGGGATTATTCTCTATTAAAAGATTGTGTGACCTAGTTTGACAGATGACTTGAGAACTTGGCTGAGTAAAAATATAAGAATGCTGGTGACAAGAGAAGGAGAAAAACAGTGTATCAGACTAATGTAATACATGCAGGGAAATTCAGTTTTCATCTCTGTGAATATTGCTTTTTATGCAAAATATGCACAGAAGCCTTCATATCCTTTGGGTTTGTACAATTTCCAGTTCCTCATTCTGTCTCTTTGTCTTACCTATAGTTAAGACTTACAATATGTATGCAATACATACTGTTGTATGTAGAAACATGCTGTTATTTCTTTCAGATAAATAGTATAATAATAACAATGGAGTTAACCCCTTTTGCCCGCAGAAGATAATTTTCATGTCTTTGAAATATTCAGATCCCAAAATAAGTCTTCCATGATGATTTTTAGTAGAACTTAAGATAGTATGCTAGCTTTCCCAGATCATCTGCAAAGAGGAACTTGAGTATATCTGAAGTGAGATATATCTAAATGGAAGGGCAAATGATGTGTTTTGTTGAAAATAATTCATATTCAAGTAATTTTTCAGAGAAAGAGTAGTTGCATTTTTTATTTTTTTTCTACTCTACCTCTTCTTTGCGGTCATCATTTTGTTTCTGGAATTGCCAATAGACTACAGCACGCTGAGATTTTGGACTGCACTCTAGAAAAGTGCTACTATTCTCTATTCCATAGATAATCTTTTCCTCCAGGGTCTGGCCACTTGGGTTATCTGGAAAGGAGAAAAAAAAAAAAAAAAAAGAGAGTAAAACAATAGAAAGAATCAAAAACGTCAGGAAACAAAAAATCTTTATGGCATTTCTTTTTTATTTTAATACATAATTTGGGGTCTGGAAGGTGTTTTGCAGTCCAAAAAAACTACAGATTTCCCCAGTTTGTTAAGTTTTTCAAATATTTCTATCAATACTCCTATACTTGTAAATATTTTTAAGGTAGCACATTTAATTATATATTTAAATATTAAAAGCTGTTAACTCAATATGTGAAGTTAATGGTCTTCATTTTGAAGTTTTTTGCAAATCTCATTATTATTCGTCAAGGAAAACATCTAGGACACAATAAGAGTTTTTAATAGGAAGCTATATGCAGTGAGAAAACTCAAAATGCAGTTGCAGAATGTCTATAATGATGCCTCCTGGGCTCTATGATCGTAATACTTTAGAACAAAGTAATAAAACATGAAGCTATTTAAAAGTAGTATAATGTGTTTAGATTATATGGTATAGCCGTTTGCTGCTATATAAGCTGTTAATGACTAGGAATAATGTTTTTGAGGAAACAATCTTCAATTAATCATTTCCTCTCATACTGATATAATTTATGGAAATGTAATGAGGTTAATAAACCAGACATTATGGGAGGGGAAAAAGAAAGTTAAATAAATTACTTCCTTTTGTAACAACAATGCTTCAAGATATTAATCAACTTGCTGGAAATATCACATAACTACAGGACTTATAAGGCATTTGATTCTTCTCCAATACCACAGAGGCAGTAAGGCATCATATTTCAACTCTTCACCTTAGCTCTTTAAAATGTAGTTATGGATTTAAGTGGCAACAGTACAATAATCTTGGAGAATAGTTGTGGAGGAAGGGACTGGTAAGCTGTTTAACACCATGTTGATCTCATGGGGTTTCCTGCCTCTTTGCCATTATTTGTCATTCTTTCCATTTTCTGCTTTTGATCTTTGGCACTGGAAGTCTTTCAGGAACCTGAATATGTTTTAACAGGAAAATGATGCCTATTAAAATCATCTCAGAGAAGTCTTTTGTCAAGGTTTGTTTGCTTTCACTATGTCTTTATCATATTGCCCATTTTGTTTAGCAAACACAGGCTGTTTGCTAGACTACTGAGCCAAAGGTAAAAATAAAATTGAGTTCCTGTTGACACAGCAATCATATGTCTTTTTATAATGACATTCAATCTTGAAAGAAGGATAGGGATAAAATAGGAACTTTTATCAGTATTAGGCTCATTTCTCAATGAAGCATCAAATGGCCTATAAACACTAAACAAATAGGGAATGAGTTAGCTTGCTTTCCTCTGATAGATTGCGAACCTTTACAGCAAGTAAGTGGGGTGCTATATAAACAAGGAAATGAATCAACATACTTGTTTTCCCTCAGAAAACACATTCCTATGAAGAACATCAGTGCAGCTTTGTGCCAGGAAGGTACGGAACATTAGAAGAATGAATATGTTAGAAAGCAAAGCAGGGAGGTTGCCAAAAGTACCAATGGAAATGTTTGAGATAGAGCTTGGGCACATTTGTGTCAATAAAACAGAGGAACTGGAAGTATGTAAAGAAGCAAACAGAATACGACTGGGAGTAATAAGATAAAGACTGAGAATAGAAATGATGGATGATGGCCATGGATCCAGAGTTAACAGAGTTAACAGAGTGACCTGGGCCACTTTTTCAACTTAGGTGTCCTGATTTAGGAACATAATTCACACTGCTGAGTGTGGCTTTGTACAATCAACATGAAACAATCCAGAACTGACTTGGGATCCACAATATAAAGTGCATGCAGGGCTGTGATACATTAGACAGACAGTAGGAAATACTATACGAATGACATGACTGAAACTTCCCTGTTTGTTTGCCTGGGACACATATGTTACTGTTTCAGCTATGTGCTTCTGTGAAACTGATATTTAAAGACTTTCCAGATAAAAGATGGAAACAAAGCGATTTTACCCTTGGGTTCGAGGTCTTTTTCAATCCCTCTCTCCCAGGCACCATTAATTTTTCATTCATGAACGCAGAATGGCCTGGATACAACAAGAGCAATCTGATAGTTTGGACGGCCTTTTTGGAAGTAACTGTAGAATCAATCTCCTTAGCAGGCTTTGAATCCTCCTCTGGCACATCCCACATAACTGATTCAACTGTAAGTTAGTAATTTGGCACAGGTGTTTTGCAGCACCACTGAAAACAACACAGTCAAAGTGGATTTATACAGGAGCAGAGCACACAGTGCTGAGCTCTTCAAATCCAAGGAGAGAGTCTTATAGACTCCAAATATAGACAAATATAGGCATATATTCAAATACAGGTAAAGGACAAATATAGATATTTCTTTGACAAAGGTTTAATTGCCCATGAGCAGTAACATAATTTTAAGAACATAGGGAAGTTTCTGAAAGAAATCTTAGATATCTGTTTACAACATTCTCAGTACCAAAAAAGCTAGTCATAATTTTCACAGAAATTATTTTGAAATTGAGTTCCTTGATTCCATTGCATTCTTCTGAATGTTTTGTTGGGTCTGGGCCATAACATTCTGGCTTGTTAGAAATCCCCACGGAAAGCAGCAGAAGTCCCCTTTAAATTTGTTCACAGCTCTAGAAAATATAGTACAGACAACAGTCATGCAATGAGAGGAGGATTTAAGAGACCCTTCAAATTCCATTTCCATGATGTAAGGTAGCAGAAGGCAGAACCAGAAATGACTATAGTGTTCACATAATGTTGAACACATGAAATACAAGAAAGTAAGTAGAGTGATGGCATAATGACAGCATCAGAAAGGAGCTCTGGGAGTAGTGAGAGGCCTCAAGAGAAACTAGGAAGAAGAATGAAAGTCTGAGAATTTCAGGAGAGCAGCTGGGGAATTAGAAAACTACATCATGAAGTTGGTTATGAAATTCAACCCAAAATGTCTGCCTGAGAGCTGTAATTTCCAAAGTTAACTCAATCGCTGTATCAGTTTACTGTTCTGATAAACATCCTTTAAATACGTAATCTCTGACATAACTGAAGAAGTATGAGTGGCTAAATAGTTACACCAAGGCAGTTTCAAAGATTCTCTCTCTTTATTCTATCTCTCTATATGACAAATTCAGAGCAATTCTGTGAGATCTCACTGAAAAAAAAAGTTGGCTATTTATTTACAAATTTGTTCCAAAAAAATAACTTGAGACTTTTTTGATAGCGATAGCCTGAGAGGCTTAAAGAAAATTCACTATTACCTGACAAAGGTCATCATGTTTACATTTTAGGTCAAATATTTATAGAGTTAAGAATCTTATTTCTCTCTAATGCTGTTCTGTAGTGAATTTCTATTATTTCCCATATATTTGAATAAAAGGTCAAGTGAAAATGCTATCTACACCTTATTAAAAGGTGCTGATTCAGTTTGAGGCATTGGCATTTTTCTGCAATGTCTTTACAAGTCAAATATACAGTAAGAGATGTTTCTTAGCTCATATTTCTGTTGATTCATATAAAGAATCAATTGCCAGTTATTACAAAAGAATGCATAGAAAGTAGTAAAAAAAGATTGCTGGAGCACATTCTTGCCTATAAACACTCTCAATTTGGCACCTATGTCCAGGAAATTGCTAATGATAATCAAGGGAAAAGTTCAGCATGAGTATGCATGGCAAGGTTATGTAGCTGTCTGTATAAAGCAAAATACACATTTCCCTATACAAATGCCAAGTCAATGTAGGTAACTTTACAAATTTTAAGGTCTGAATTAAGAGGAGAGGAAGATTTTCCTAAAACAAGCTAAAGCATCATTGTGTAAAACACCCTGTCAGTGCATCCTTCAGGTCTAAAGCCTAGGACTATGTTCCTTTGTTATTTTTTTCTAAGTTATTGTTTCTTCTCATCACTCTGTCTTCATTTTGCCATTAAATACTATTTTCCAAGCACTTTCCTGTCTCCTATTTCTTCAATTTATGCCTTTAATAAAGTTGCAAAAGTAAAGAAGTCTGTATTAAAGCTCCTTATGATAACGCATACCATAAAACAGCTTTTTCATTATCTTGTGTTCTCATGATTGTCATGTAGTAAGAAACAAAAAAAAAAAAAATAAGTAATAAATGAAAGAACTTTACTGGATTACTCCCTCTCTTTTGGAGAGAAGGAGTTTCTTGACAGTGAGGTCAAGTGGTCTTGACAGTGAGGCAGGGTGACAGAGCACTGGAACAGGTTGCCAAGAGAGGTTGTGGAATCTCCTTCTCTGAAGGTCTTCAAAATTCGCTTGGATGCAGCCCTGTGCCAGCTGCTCTGGGTGTCCCTGATGGAGCACGAAGTGGACTGGATGATCTCTAGAGGTCCCTTCCAACCTCAACTATCCTATCAGTCTGTGTGATTCTGTGATTCTGTGATTCTTACTTTTCTTGTCTATGAGGATAACCAACAAAACTATTGCCTCATAAAATACAACTAGCAAATGGAAGGGAACATGAAAAACAAAAAACAAAACCAAAACTGAGTCTGTGATAGCCCAAATCTTAATGGACGGCCTTAAAACAGAGATAGTAAGGTGTGGGTAACGTCAGAGATAGTAAGATGTGGGCAATGTCTAAGGACAATGTCCAATCTTCTGATAAGAAAATTCACATTTAGAGGCTTTTAAAAATTTCTTATTGGGGAGCTGAAAATATCCCATCAACCCTAGTACTTGGATCATCATGTCTACATTGGGGAAAATACACACGAAGAAAACTGCTAACTATCGCTGTATATTTAATATGACATTGCCAACAAGCATTAGCTAACATCATGAAACTGGTGAATGAAACTAAAGATAAACTTTCTGCTAGTTTAAAATGGCTAGTTTACAATATGAAGGTTG
>JAVCKT010016877.1:0-14686 GCA_032273925.1 Rhynchotus rufescens
CCCTTCCCTTCCCTTCCCTTCCCTTCCCTTCCCTTCCCTTCCCTTCCCTTCCCTTCCCTTCCCTTCCCTTCCTTTCCTTGAGTGACTGTTCCACAGATGTAAAGGCCCTAGGAATGACGTCCTAGTTTCTAGCCTTCATTTCTGTTTTTTATCTTCCTTCAATTTTTGCTAGTTTTACTACCTCAAATAAAGTGTTGATATCCTTTCAGTATTTATAGACTGTTACAAAGACTGCACCATAGGTTATGTTTAGTCAAACTGTATATTCATCTGACTGTTTTAATCTCTCTTGGTTAGTTCTTACCAACACTGCAATAATTTCTTGTGCTTTCTCTGGATTTCCTTATCTTGAACAGTTTTATCCTCTCTGGTACTGAGAGTTCAGTGAAAATACAATCATAGGAGAGCTTTTCTCATCTCTTTTTTTCCATCAGAACATTCACTTCAATTATATTTCATCTGTGATTTTAGGTTTTAATTTTTTGCCGCTTCTGATACAAGCATTAAATCAAGATTTGTGCAACTACATCAGCAAATCCTGGCTTGACCTGGGGACTTCTGTGATTCAAGCCACATCTATAGCTTTAGGCTGAAATGAAGAAGCAACGTAGAGACTTGCGTGTGCGGATAAAGTGCATCTGCAATTGGCCATTCCCAACTTCAGCTTAAATAACATTCAAGAACCAAGGGGACATTTTCTGAGGAAGTCACCACGTTGCTTGAAACCAAAATGCTTGCTGCTAAGTTTGTTTCGTGGCACTTGGATGTATCCTGGGGGCCTGGCAGGACCTTCTGAACGAGACATTTTCATGGAGCTCCATTTTCCATGGGATGCATGTGAATGAGCTGCTCTGCTCCGTGTGATATTACTTACGGAGATGGTTAGGAAGGATAAGGAGTGGCCGAGGTAGAACAAGTTGAGATTAATTAATTTAGGAGCTGTTCAAAATCCCTCAGGCACTCAGAGTCGCTGGCAGCCAATGGGCCTCCTGAGAGGGAGAGAAAACAACTTCATCAGCACTGGGGATATCCACAGGAGCATTTGCTGCCTTGGCCTGGGATCTGGCCCTCTGTGCTTGGTCCTGTGCACATGTATAACCAGTACCACCCTAAAGGGACACACATTTACAGAGAATTACATTGCAGGGATTGCAGGGACAGCGATGCTTTTGCCCAGCCCTGCTCTTTCCATTTATTCTCTTGAACTCTCCATCTAAAAAAAAAAAAAAAAAAAGAAGCTGTAAACCAGATATCTGCATTTCCACCCTGAATTTCCAGGGGGAAGAGAGGCTGTTTAGTTTGCCAAGCAGCAATAAAAGGCTAAGAGGAGGCTAATTTAACGGTATAGAAATGGAAACAGAATAGAAAGTGAAATGGAAAAGCCCCGGGGGGGTGAATTGTGATTTCCGAGCTCCCCCCAGAGGCTCACTGGGGCGGCGGCACCATCAAGCCCTGGCGCTCCCTGGCCGTGTGTAGCTTTAATTCTCTCTTGTTGGGGTTTTCTTTATTTTTTTTTCTCTTTTTCTTTCTTTCTTTCTCCAAGAAAGCCCTAGGTAAAACGTTTATCATTTGCAGAAATTGTTCCAGCGCTTCCTCCTCCTCCCTCCTCTCTTCCTTTTTCCTGTGTTATCCCCTTCCCTGTTGGAGGGATTTTGTTTGTAGAATAGGGCACAGCTCCACCACCATCTGCTAGGCAGAAAAAAAAAGGGGGGGGGGGGTGAAAAAAAAGGGAAAAAAACCCGCCCCTCATCTTGCATTTAATGACCGACTAAAGTCACTCATTAAGCCTGTTACAGATACCAGGATTTAAAAACAAAGCAAAAAAACAAACAAAACCCCTCCAAATTTCAAGTAATTCTAACTGCTTTATTTTTGGCACTAGCTTTTTAGGAGCCACTTCAGGTTAAAGAGATTTACAGATGGCTGAATATGTACAAGCGTCCCTCATTTATACCCAGGCTGTTCAAGCACTAGCTGTCATCGGAGCTGGGTAGAGAAAGGAGAAGGGGAGCGCATACGTAATCCTTCATCCTTCGAGGGACTTCCTTGTACTTGTTTTTCACCTCTTTTTTTTTTTTTTTTTTTAACCTCCCTGTTCTTACTGACTGTGGATTTCTGGCCAAACTGAACTCCTGCTTGTTGGGAACCCCGTTTCGTGTCTCTAGGTTATGTTTGCTCCTGGCTGAACCAGGAGAACTTCTGCAGGTATGGGAAATGTGCTGGGTGATACACTTGTATTTTTTTCCCCCTTTTTTGCTTAATTTTATCTCATTTTCTCCTCATACCCCACTCCCTTTCCTTTCCTCCCCAAAACAGTGGTGTAAGGTGGTCAAGAGAAATGGGCAACAAAGAGCAACATCAGCTAGCGTGATTTTCTGGTATTTCCCTCCTCTTTTCATTCTGTTCGTGAGTTTTCTGACTGTAGCTCACCTTTCTAATGTGATTCAAGTTCCCTAACTGCCTGTAATGGAGGTGTTCTTTCTTCACTTGAAGAAGCAACTTGGAAGGAGTTTCTCTACTTGTTAGCAAAAACCTTACTCCAGACTTGAGTTGGAGTAGGAGCCAACGTATAAGCAGTGTGACCATTTGGGAAGTCCGGGCTCAAGCCTTGAGTAATCTTGTCAGTGAAAATGTTCTCAGGGTTCTTATCTGACTGGAGAAGATGTTTTGTGGTGGAGATGGCTCCAGGCTGTGCATATCACCCAAGGTAATTCCCTAAGCTGCTGTCAGGAGATTCCTTATCAGCAGGAAGGACAAGGGTAGGTACATTTTTAAGCCTTAAGTTTTTCTAACCAATGAATGAGATTTATTCAGGATTTTTTTTTTTGTCCCTTTATGGTTTGAATATTAAAGACTGCAAAATGTTCTTTGGAAACTACATTTGACGTCAGTAGAGTTCTCCTGAGGAGTTGTGCCCCAGGGTCATACATCTACTGGTCAGCAAAATAATATCACGCAACATCAGAGAGGCTGTGGCACTTGTTTATAATAAAATAGCTGCTGGAACAGACATGACCTAAAATTGGCCTGTTTGGCATTTCTTACCAAGAAACCTGCCTTCTCTGTAACTGTTAAGTTCAATGGCGATATCATTCATAATAAAATATTACATTTAAAATGTGCTGTTTATTGGGCAGTGTCCAGTTAAATTTGACCTGTTTATTGGATATGAAACACCTATAAAATAATAAAAACCAGCCTTGTTGAGTGTATCAGTCGGTAAATACTTGGGTTAATAGACATTTAATAAAACTCAGAGGCTAAGAAAATTCTGCTTTTCTGTTTTTCTTTTATAAGGTTGTAAAAGGACATAAAGCACTATGGAAAATAGACACGATTTTTTGGACAGATGAACTGCTTCTAACTCAAGGAGGTTTTAATACCAATTGTCATTAGAAAGTGTATGTCAAAGACTTATTTTAAGTATATAGGCAAGTATATATTAATGATACCAGAAACATCCACAGAAATACTGCAGAAATAGGTTTCTGTTCATATTTTGTTAAGGTGATATATTTTTTTACTTTCCAGATCATAACTTTTCAATAAAAGAAAATGAATTTTAAGAACAACACTGACATTCACATTCTGATGGATTGGACTCAAATAATCAATTCCCTTGTCTGGATCATTCAACTTCTCATCAGTAGATTTATTTCTCTTCTCTTTCCCCTTGATTTGAGTATTCAGAAGTACCACTGCTTTGTCATAATCGTAAGAGTCCATTTTTAGTATCTTCAGCAAAATGATGTTTGGTGGGAAGAGGAAATGAAATAGAAAAACCTAGCAAAGACAAACATAAGAATTTGTTTTTCTTCTAGCCAACATGCTACTAAAATGTTTAGTGAAAATGATGAAGATATTTATAATTGACACAACACTTGCTGTTTGCTTTCCCAGCTAGGCGTATCAGTCGGTCATGGCCTGACTTCCACCCCAAACCCTCAGTGCTTACCCTCTCTGGAGTCTTCTCTACTACAACTACATCCAACCTCTCACAACCTTACAAAGCCCCTCAACTAAAATCCATGTAACTCCATCTAAACCTCACTTATTCTTTCAGACTTTCCTCTGCTTTAACATCTATTGAGAACTGTTGGTTGACAATTATTCAGCAAGAGGGAAGGTGGACTCATATTTATGATGTTGTTAAAAGTGGGTAGGGTTCTGATTACACATTCTTAAGGGGTCAGCTGATCCCTTTCTGCCCTATGGCAGATCATGATGCTTTTAAGAAGAGTGTTTTTTTTTTTTAAATATTTTGAACAAGTGCAGAGTTGTGTTTCAAACCTGGACTAACTATCTGGTTTTGTGAGTGGATTTGAGGTAGAAAGCCTGTTAGTTTTACTCCCTCTCTTCTTTGTTTTGCTGGCTCATTCTGGGCAACTTGCTTAAATTCTTAAATTCTTAACAAATGAGAAAATCTGCCTCAATTTCCTATAACACACTATAACTGACTCCTATTCCTATAACTCACTATTCTTATATTCCTACTCCTATAACTGACTGTAATAGTAACCTCTTCCTTCTTTCCTGAATCCTTCGTGAGGATGATTTAATATTTGAGTTAATATTTGTAGAGTTCTGCGGGAGTGAAGAAATATCTCCAAAAGTGCTAATTATTAACCCAAGTGATGAAATGCTGTTGTGCACAATAATTCATTTTTTGCTGGGTGAATTGGCTAGTGGCAAATTAGCTAATGTTCAAAACAATTCATTCTGAGGTCCTGCTTAGCTGGGTTTATCAGCCATTGAATTATTAGCCCGGCATATTGTTACATATTACACAATGAAACTATCGAATATGCATCAGCAAAGTGTCTATTAGCAAGACAAGATGGGTGTAATGCTCTAAGTTGCAGCCAAGACCAATTACCACGCGAGAACGCTTCTCGTGTTTGGTGGCTGCCAAGCATTTCAGTTGCATATTAATGGAGTTAACTCCATTGAAGTGGTTTTGCCATCCTGTTCCTGGCTCCTTTTTCTTTGGCAGTTCTGTGTGTAAGCAGTGACAAGCGTGCTCAGAGGGTTTTTTCTGCCTAGAGGCAGGATTAATTGCCCTTTGAAGATGGTCTGTTGTCTCCCCTGACTAGAAAGGGAGCCTGATGTGATCTGATATGTACTGGACAATGGGGCTCAGTTTCTATACTGGCTCTTCTCTCTCTGCTCCCAATAGCAGTGACAATTTGTGCAGTGGTTGTTGTTACCCTGTGACCTGCCTTATGACAGTGAAAGTGCAGACACACGAGGCTAAGCAATTTCCTAGTGGTTTGAGAGCTGCATGATCCGATCTAATGTCTCTGTAGGACAAGTTTTGCCATGGCTTTTGATCTGTGTACAGCAGGCTCCTTGACTTCAGGAAGAGGCTAAGCAGACAGTCTCTAAAACAGCAAAAGTCTGTGGTCTTGTTGCCTACTTTCAAAGGCCAGGTAAACCAGGATTGCTGTGCCACCAACGGAGGCTGTGGGCTGCTCTGGAGCATGGCTGAGGTTGGGGGCTGGCCATGCTCTACAGCTTCAGTTGTTGCCCCTACCAACTCCAGAGCTTTGGTAGCAGTAGCAAGCCTGCTCTGTAGAGATCGTCTTCTTTCCCCAGCTTTCAGGTTGCTTCTGCCTCTGAAAATCTCCAGTTTGGCCTCTGAACACAGCAACTGACACAGTTGAGCTTGCATGTATCAGCTGTTTCAAGCCAATGCTAGATGACCCACATGATGGGATTTCTTCTTTCTTCAGGCCTCTGTTACTCTGTTAGTACAAGAGAGGGGTTAGGCCCACATCTGATCTTCATAGGTAATCTGGGCCAAACACAGTCTTTTATTTCAAGAACAGGACTGAAGAGATTTTAAGGACAATGCCACAGGTACAGTCACAGGCCAAGGCAGAAGTTTGGCGTCTTCAGACTGTGAAGGTTTCATTGAGTTCTGACAAAAAGCTTGAAGCTGAATTCAGTCTTGTTCTAATAGAGAGCAAGGCCTGCTATAAAAGAATGTGTCCTGTGTCTTGCTTTTGCTGTGCCTTGGCCATATGAACTTAAGACCGACTCTGATCCAATCCAGAACAGTGTCTGTACTAAGAAAGGGAATATCTATGTTGCTGAAGGCTCTGTTCAGCATGTGAGAAGAAACATTCAGAGAGGTTGACCTGCTGTTTTTTAATTGCTGCTATTCTTTAGCTAGATAGATTTGCAGGATCTCAGTTGAAATGTCATAGCAAAATTGCTCTTTATAAGCTTCTAAGAAGAAACAGAGTATATGTGAGAGGAGGGCCAAGAGAGAATAGTTCATCTGTTTTCCTTGGGAATATAAGGTTGGCATGTGAACTACTTTGGGAGTGGACTGCAGAGATTTGTCACAGAATCTCATTGGTTTAACTTCTGAATAAATAAATACTCTGATATACCTTGACTCTCAGGCTTTTTTTTTTCTTTTTTTTGGTCCTTTTAAAACCAAAAGCACCCATTTTTTCCCTACCTGTAAGTTTTACATGTATAGGTCCTAAGGGACTGTTCTCGTGATGGTGACTTAGAATCAGTTTTTCTGGATTTCTGCACAGTGAAAATCTCTCAAGATGGCATTTAAAAAATACCTTCAGCCTTGTGTGACTGAAGGTTTGGGTTGTGAAAGATTTAGATTTGTCAAAGAAATCCTCAGGAGGAAGATCCACTGTTAGAAAATGGGTTTTAGGGATCCTGTGGTGATAGACAAAGGTTTAACTTCTGAACTTCAAGGATCCCATGACTCCTTTAGGGATAGGGCAAAATATGCTTCCACCTGCACCAGTTTGCTCTGGGATCTTCATGCAGAATATCATCAGATGACTCAGAGTTGCCTGTGGTTTGCCAACAAGAGAATTTGGGTTGTTATGCAAAATAGTATACTTTTGTTTGTTTGCTTGTTTGTTTCTAGTGAGGAAAGAAATAGTAAAAATCTCTTTTAAAGATTTATTTCTTTTGGGCAGTTTTGCAAAACCAGGAGGGTCAGATAACTGAATAAAGAGCAGGACTGTGGGATACTTATGTGAATGAAACATTTGGGCTTTTATATCACTCCTTTTCACTTTCTGCAGATAGACAGTGCTCAGATCTTTCTATAGTCACACAATCTCTTTGCATGGATTTAACAGGAATTCTGAGAGATCTTCTGGTATTAGATCAGTTCATTTAAATACTCGAGAATTACTAGTCCCTTAAAGACTTTCTCTCTTTTTTTTTTCTTTTTCTTTTCTGAGCTCCTCACTTCTTGTGACATGTATTAAAATTGTTTTCATTAAAATGTAACTAACTTGAGACCAATTCTGAGATGACAGAAGTATTTAAACTAGCAAAAAGAGTTGTTACAGAATTTAACCTTGAACTACCTGGGGTTACAGGAAAGCAGAGAACTAGGTATGAATTATGAGGAAACAGATGTGAGGTGAGTGAGAGGTAGCACTCTTGGTGTCTTTATGATTCCAGGGAAGACAGAAATATGAAATGGATGGTGAGCCAAAATTAGAGACCCTTAGAGAGTCTAATAAATCTGAGGAGGACTCATCAGTGTGTGGCTTTTGAGTAACTTCCCATCTCTTGTGCCATCTAGGGAGAGTTCTTTGTAAATCAGTGCATGTTACCCTGATTTTTTCCTTGTATCTTCATATACATAGGTGTAATCAGTGACATAAATCACAGAGGTGATCTCTTTTGGTAGCATTTGGCCAGCACTCTGGATAGATGGGAATCCAAAACTCACAGAGTTTATATGGAATTTTGCCTTATGTATTCCATTTGTAACTTTGGGGTTTCATTGTGCAGTTGCAGGTTTCATTTCTTTTGCATTTCTCTGATGCAACAAAGTGAAAGGAGTTTGAAAGAGTCATAGCCTCATTCATACCAAAACTCAAGCCAAATGTAGTTCAAAGATAAACAGGCTGACCTGTGACTGAAGTGTGTGAACATCTCACCTGCGTCCCTTTCCTACATCAAAACAGCACTGTTAGGGGATTACTTCCATGGTAGGAGATCAAGGACCTCGTTGTGCTGTAATTCTTTTTGCTGTTTTAGGTTCCACTCTTGATAATGCCCTGTGTAGCCTATTGCTAGTGCCAGGACTGTCTTTGACCTTGGGGAGGTTAATCCTCATTTATGCTAGTATTAAAACAGAATCAAGTCCATATGTTCAGCCTTGCATGTGGCTCCGAAAGTAGCATGGATAGGTCCAATGTTAGAGTCATATCTCTGTCTCCTTGGGTAGGTGGAAGTTTGCCGAGACTAGAGGGGAAAATGTTAGCTTGCCCTCATGAAAGCAAGGACATTTATAATTTTTCCCTTCCACCTTCTCTTCTCCCTTCTAGGTTAGACACCTGGAGAACCTTAGGACTTTTGTCTTCAAGTTTTGTTCAATGAGCAAAGAAATTGAAAGACTGATTTTGATTTAAATGTCAGATGACAGAATTATTGCCTTGCCAGTGCCCTGGGTGCTCTGGTATTTAGAAGAAGAATCTGTGCAAGAATAAGTACCCACAGCAAAACCAAGGTCCTAGACGCCAAAACTAAAGCAATTCTAACCATTTGCTGAATATAAAGCACCAGTATGCCTGAACCTGTGTTGAAAGCTTCAACTTTTCTTTAAGCTGGAGAATAAGGGTGATAGGCTTTTCTAATCCTCTGACTCACATACTAGGTTGTTCTTCAGCAAATTTGTGAACCACAGGATGCATCAGTGTACCTGAGAGAGAGGAGGGGACAGGGATCTTCAATAGGAGGTGAGTGTGGATTCTCAAGGGTCTGTCACTCATTTGACTCTGCTGAATAATCTGATGTGGCTAGTCTTGGTAACCTTGGATTCTTTGTAAAGCTGAGGCTTCAGCCTACTTAAAAGCTGTGGCTCACCTGCAACTGTATCTGAAATATGAGTGGCTCTGGAGCTATTCAGTTCTCCTTTTTGGCAGGGATTTAAGCAGACTTCACTGAAACAATGGTCTTGGCTAGTCTGAAATAGGAAAGAGACCAAATATCATACTTCAGCAAGACTCAGAAAGCTGCCCTTGTCAGCTCCAAAGAAGGAAACACAGTGGATATCCTCTAACCAAAGCTATATGTTCACATCACTATCTTTGTTAGATAGGTCTCTAGCAAAGCTTAGTGCTGTTTCTAGAGCTTTGCTTGGAAATGTGAAGTGAGCCTGTGAAGCGTCATCCCATCGCGAGCCTACTTTCTTCCCATAAGCAGGCTTTGACAAGCTTTCTGCTTCCAAGAAACCCAGCAGCACCGTTTTTGGGTAATGGCAGTATCCTTAGTTGAAAGGTGAGACTGCAAACTCTCAACCTCAGTCCCAACGGGATTTGCTGGGAGCATGGCACAATGTGCCTGGCTCACCTTATGCGCTACTGACACGCCACACTGTGTTGCAAATGACCCTGTAGAGGTTGAGTAATATCCACAATCCTGCTGATGTCTCATGGGAAGCTCTGAACTCCTGGCTTTGTGTAGTGCAGCAGAACAATAGGAAATAAGTTCTGATGGAAGGGAGGGTAACAGTTAAGACAAAAATCCCTTCAAGATCAAGGGGTTAATATGGGCCAGACTAGTGAAGTGTTGCTGATAGAGGTGTAGATAGGCCATGAAAAATTCACAGCTAACATCTTGAGCTTTTGTCAGGCTGCAAAATGTTGACTTTAATCCCCTGAGCCCGTGATATCTTTGCCAAGCAGCAGATACTGAGCTGTTCAGAAGAGCAAGAGCCGGAGCTGATGGTCAGACTGATTTCCCTGCAGCATTATTCTAGGATCTGCTGATTTCTGTGTCTCATTCGGATTTATCACGTGGCAGGAGGTCTAATGTGTTTGCTCTGGAAATACGAGCCAAGGCCTCACCCAAGAGCTGGCAGGAGTGTGTGTGCTAACTGGGCTCAGAGCTGGAGCCACTGAACTTGGGGAGTTTTTCATTGGGCTTCTCTGGAAGCAGGAAGAATATATCTAATCCTAAAGATCCTAAATATCTGCAGGAGTCTCTTTGGCATAGCAGCAGTGTTGTAACTACTCCACATCTCCTAGGATTTGGTCTAACACTACAGAGGTTTACTTCATGACATATTTTCTCAATTATAAATTTGCTGAGCATCTTCTCTTTACCTGAGGGGAAACTGCACAACTTAATTTATATCAATTCTAACCTGAAGAGTTCAAAGGTTGCTGTTTTTGTGGATGGAGATTTAAAACCTCAGACCTAGTTGAGGGGTATGTGTGCAGTGGAAAACTGAGAAATTTCCCACCATTTCAGGCAAAGAGGAGACATGGGGCACTCCGAGAGTCAGAGGAGCAGGCTAATAATTAACTCTAATGTGTCTTCCTGTGTGTCCTGATCCTGCTTCGACTTGAAGGTTATGTCAGCAATCTCCCTCCCTCACCAAAGCAGATAGCTAGCTGTCTCACTGGTGTCACAGGTCTGATTGCCTGGTGTTTATAAAGTGATGGAAATCCTACAGTGAAAGGCTGAGTGCTACTTCACAGTTGTAACAACTCCCATTTTGTGCAAGCTGTAACTCCAGTGACAACAGTATGTCACTCTTATTTTAAGCCTAATCGTATTTAAACTTGTTTATGCAGGAAACAGAAACCACGAGAGAGATGGGGAGAGATGGGAAGAGTTATAGTTGCCTACACACCTATTTGGCTTACTTGTTTAGAGACAAAGTAAAAAGTTAAATCTGAGCAGAGTTTTCTGAATTTGGTCCCTAGGGAACCTTTTTTTTTTTTTTTTTTTTTTTTTTTTTCCCCCCTGTGGAAAAAACATACCAATAGTTGGATTTCCCTATTTCATGTCCCTGGACTCAGGTCTGAATGTTGGAGGCATGACTTGTGTTCTCACCTCTCAGAGATGCAGGCTTCTCCAGCATGACCTGCATACCTGTGCACCATGGATCCAAGATAGAAAAAGCCAGATCCATCTTGCTGACATTTCAAGATCTGACAGCTGAGTACTTACACTCACCAGCATGGAGAATATGATGGCAACAGAAAGACTGATAGCTATGAAAAAAAAAAAAATCACTGAGAGGACTTCATGTCCCTTCTGGAAGACAGGGCTGTTCTTTTCGTCTCTCTGGATATCTCAGCCTGATGGTGACAGATGGCCTTTGTGCAGCCATCTGTGCAGCACAAGATTTACAGCCTTTGTGCTCAGATCACCACTGCTTTCTACTGCTTAGGCACCAGCAGGTGTGCAAGGCACTAGGACTGGTGTGACTGGAGATTTTTGGCAGTGCTACTTGGCAGTGGTATAAACAGTGGCAAAAGAAGCAACCCAAGCCATCTGGGGCTCTTCTTAGCTATCCCCAAGCCTCCAACATCTCCAAGTATTGATCAGGATGCTATTTATATTTTGAAACGCAGAATGTTTACTATGACAATAAATTGATGGCTGTAATATACTTCCCAATTTATTGGTAAATTTATCTGTAAAATTAATACAGCATTCTTATTTCTGAGATAGGGCAGAGTATCAATATTGCCCACATCCATAGATCCTCCTTTCCAAAACAATGAGCATCCCTGCTATAAGTTTCATGCAGAAGTGTTTGGATCTCTTTATTGGAAGTTTATTGGTCTTCCTGGTCCTGCATCATTTCAGGTTTTATTCCATCTCCATTACAGTTACAAGCTAGTTGCAATGGTTCTGTATGCTAGACCAATAAGGTGAAAAGGAGGTAATCATGGGCAATATAGAAACTGCAGAGGAGTTCAGTTACTTAGTTGCTTCAATCATTACTCCAAAGTTGTCCTCACACTGATTTGGGAAAGTTTTGGATAGCAGGGTTAGAAGAGATGTGTGGGAATTTCTTTCCTCTTCTGAGTGTTTGTTTCTGAGTACTCTGATACTCTTCCTACCAGCTCCCACTTTGCTCTTGTTCCCAAACCTCTCTGTTTGCAGACCACTCTACAACAGTGTGGTTAGCGGAGGGCTTGTCATGCAGCAAGGGATGTGTATCCTGCAACAACTTGTGCTGTGGAAGGGCTGTGGTGCTATATTGTGGTCAGGAGGTACGTCACCCAGCAAGCATAGAAATTTAAGCCTGAGAGCTGTGTACAGCTTCCATGCAGCATCGTGGTCTCCCCAGTATGAGAGGGACGTGGAGCTTCTAGAGTGGGTCCAGCAGAAGGCAACAAAGATGATTAAGGGAATGTAGCATCTCTCGGAGGAGGAGAGGTTAAATGAATTGGGCCTGTTTTCTCTGGAGAAGAGAAGACTGAGAGGGGATCTGATTAATATGTATAAGTACAGGAAGGGGGAATGTAGGGAGGAAGGAGGAATGTAGAGAGGAAGGAGCCAAGCTGTTCCCCATGGTGGCCAGTGACAGAACAAGGGCAATGGGTGTTATGTTGAAACACAGGAAGTTCCATCTCCATTGAGGAAGAACATCTTGACTGTAAGGGAGACAGAGCCCTGGAACAGGTTGCCCAGGGAGGTTGTGGAGTCTCCTTCTCTGGAGATCTTCACAACCCACCTGGATGTCACCCTGTGCCACATGCTGTAGGTGTGCCTGCTTGAGCAGGAAGGTTGGACTAGATGATCTCTAGAGGTCCCTTCCAACCTTAACCGCTCGGTGATTCCCACAGATAAAGTTCTGTACCTGTAAGTCTAAATACATCTCATGAAACTGTCTCCCCTATGGATACATCATGCCAAAGCAAGTGGTCCTAAAGGACTATGCTAAGACCAGGATCACAAATAATCCAGGATTACATGTCAGATTTTTTTTGCTTCTTTGCTCATGCTTGAGTCATATAGCAGAATCAGAGGGAGAAAGACAGAATCAAAAAGCACTGTGGCAATGAAGAGAGCAAGTCTTGGATACTGTAAGGAGCATGTCATGAATAATAAAACTCTACTATATCCTACTGAAGTTGACAGTTTTGTTCCTATAGCTTGGCTCCCAGAAGACAGAGCAGATCAGAGCAGTAGGAGTCTAGGTGTCTTAAAGCAGCTAGGTAATTTAGTATTATATTGTAGGTGCAAAGCCATGCTGTTTATCATGAAAAACACCTGAAGAAATGGAATAATCACACAATTAAAATATAGTTTTTGTGTTTTGTGATTGATCTGTTGAGTTTGCTTTGCTTTGCTCAATTCGCTTTGCTCACTGTATAATGAGAGCCCCAAAGGTTTTGTAAAAGCATCCTTTACTCTCTGAAGACCACTGGTGTTCATCTGGAAATTCATATCTGCAGGACATTATACTCTATCAATAATTTTTCAATGCAGTATGCTGTTTCTTTCATAGAGCTGCTAAATATGATCATGGAATTAGAGAAATATCCAGGCACCATTAAAAGTGAAGAGTCAAAGAAAATTGTTTGCAAATATCTTTAGGTCTATTTGCCAAACATTTATAAACAATCAATATAGTTAAAGAAAATCAGTATGGTTCCCAAACATTCTGCTAACTAAAATGGGACTTTATTCATAATAAATACTATTTATGATGAATAATTTGACTAGGGAGGACTGGAGAGAGGCCAATGTATCCATCTATTTAATAGGAACTATCGGTGATCCAAAGAATTATAGACTGTCTTATTTCAGTAGCTGGAAGAATAACAGCAAAATTGATTAAAAAAATCAAAAAGTAAAGAACCAAGATAAAAAGTTAAGAACAGCAAAACTAAGGATTTTAAGGGCAAATTTCAGCATGCTTCCATTCCTATTTTCTAGAGTGGAGGTAAAAATCATATCCTCTTTCACTGGCTTTTCTATATCTACTAGGATCATGAGCAAACAGGAATGGTTTCCTCCCTTTCTGTAGGCAGCACTTTGCATGTAGCCACCTCATCTTTGCTGATGTCTTTGAACACTACTACACTTGAATACAAATAATAACTTATGTCTCTAATGTTAATAACTCCTTCAATTTCTTCGATAAGATTAACAGCACAGCAGATAAAGGAGAACTGTAAATACAGTTAATTTATATTTTCAAGATTTTTTTTTCCAAAAGCTTCTTGAAAGATGCTTGTAAGGGCATTTGGTGACTGGGTGGAGTGGGAGGGCAGAAGCACAGCTTCAGCAGCAGTTAAGAGGAGAGAAAGAAAGAGGAAAGCTGAACGTTCAGTTCTCAGCATGGGAAGAGGTTAATAACAAGGTCCGCCCAGAATCAGGTTAGTGGAGAGTAGTGCGGAATAAAAGCAACTCCATAAAGGCTTAATAATCCTCAAAAATTGCCGACACGAATTTCAACGTAGCCAAGTGCAATGCTGCTTGAAAGAGCTGACTTAAACACCTCGTACACACCAATGCATTCATTCCCACCCTCCAGACCTCCAAGCATCATTGTCAACTGCTGAAAGACGAGATTCGTTCAGTGCACAGCAGGGACTTGCAGCAGTGAAAGAACCACTCAGCCAAAGTTAGAAAAGTGTGGAGGAAGCTGTGGCTAATAATAATGATGTGGCTAATAATAATCCCATTAACTAATGGCTCATCCACACCACCTGCTGTACTCAGTCCTGCTCACCCTTTTGTTGAGAAGGGAAATGATAGCTCAAATAAGAAAAAATGAGGGTGATCAGCAGCATGTGGTTCTTGTGTATGATAAGAAGGGAAAAGATGAGGTTTAATCCATATGGAAAGGAGATAAATAAGTTAGAAAGGAAGTATTTAACAGGATTAATACTCAGATTTTCTGTCTTTTAACTTATTTTTTTGTCTTTTTTTT
>JAVCKT010016878.1:0-12970 GCA_032273925.1 Rhynchotus rufescens
TCATTCCAATTAAAAAAGAAAAAAGCCTACAAAACAAATTAGTCATTTTGCGTTTACTTGCAATTGGGCTAGGTTCAATGGGCGAGTCCTGTAATCTCGATGAGAGTCAAGATGTTTGATGGGAAATCGAGATTGGGATCATTTTTGGTGCAGCACAATGTGCAGCTAAACAATCAGCTCACCCAGAAAACCAAGCAAACAAAGAGACCATTAGATGTAATCCTGGGATCAGAGGTTTGGCCACAGGTGAAACAAGCATCATTTGCGGTGGTTCAGGACCTCACAGCGGGCCTGGTGAGGCAGGTGTATTTGAAAACATTAAAACGTGTTATTTACAAGCTACTTCTGAGTCATTCTACTCCCTTGGGATACTGCATTACATGTTCCAGAAATTGGAATAGTGTTTATTTATATGTTTCTATAGAATGACTGGTGGATGGGGAAAAACCTTCATAGAAGTAGCCCTAGGCTGTCATGAACTGCTTATTTACCACACCCTCAGTAAACTACTACTATTAGAAAAACACACATACACAAGTACTCCAGCCACTGCAAAGGCAGAGCGGTCACCACATGGAGTTTGGTCTCCCAAGCACTTAATTTCAGCACAAATTTGAGATGTTCTGTGAAGTCAGTCCAATTTACTGAGTCATTCCACACCGTATTTCTTCATAAAAACCACACCTGTGTTCTGTAAGGACAGAACTAAAATTATAAGGACCTTCTAACTAAAACTAGAACTAAGATCTAGGCATAAGTCACAACATTGACACTTCTTTCCGTCCACATGTGAAAGGCCAAAACACTGCAGGAAGAAACGGGAAGCTCAGACTCCCCAAAGGCAGACGTGGAAGCTCTGTCCACCTCAAACAATTTGCAAGACCTGCAATACCCCAAGACGAGTGCAAGTTTCAGTCATCCAAATCCCTGCAGACACAGCCTGCAGCCCAAGGTCTGGAACATATTTAATCAATTCACTCTGCTAACTCTCTACAGTTTCATAAAATAGCCAATACTGCAATAACAGGGCCCCAAATTAATTGCACACTAGTCAGCCAATTACATGGAAACAACAGGCAGTGCTGCATGAGGGTAGTGTGGCTGATGCCAAAGCACAACCTCACTGCAGTAAATGAAGGCAAGGCTGAGCCCGTCTGCACGTGCACGGGTGCCCTGCTCTCTGTTAGGAAAAGCAGCGCTGTTTTTACTGGTAACAGAGCTACCTGTGTATATACACATTTATAAATACCAGCCTGTTTACAAACAAACATGAAAAAAGCACAGAAAGGGAGAAAGCCAGTCTGAGCTCTCAGACTATCAGAATATAACCGAATGAAAGAAAAATTGGGATGAATTTAAGAGGAGGAGGAGGAGGGTAAAGTCAGAAGTATTAGTTAACAGAAAAAGCCTTCAAAAGAAATAGAAACACTCCTCATTCTGCTCTCTTTGGACGCGACAAATATTCTGGTTTTTTGCTCTAAGAGACAGACAGGATCACATTCTAGGGCTTTTTGTTCTGCCTTTAACAAGTCTTCATAGTGATACACTGATGAGACCAGATACCAGATTGCTATCTAAATTCAGCTGCTAAATTCAGTGTTAAGCCTCTAAGTTCAAACCACACGTTGCCACATTTATTTCACAAGTCGAGCCTGGGGATGGATTCCTCCAAGATGTAGCAGCCCAGAAGCATCATTTTTTTCCCCTCCTCGGAAAAGGTACTCGAAATGCCAGGAAAACAAACTCGCCGTCAAGGCGCTGGCAGTTCACCCTTCAGCACGCACGCTGCAAATCCATCCCTGCGCTAATCGAGCGGACCGAAAGGGAAGCAAACACTTAGTGGCTGTTTGCATAGAAGCTCCTTGTAATTGGAGGTAATGTAGTGCACATCAGGCAGCACATACCAAGGGGGAACACGGGCACTGCGGAGTGGGCGAGCGGCAGCACCGACATCCAACGCATTTTATTTACTCTATTATAAATGTTCTTGGAGTTCATCACATTACCAATCAATTTACCTGGTCTCTGAAAGCTGGGGTACTGAGGTAGATTAACTACTCAACTCCACAAGCTCTCAGCAAAACAACCATTACCTGGGTGTACTGAAATTCTGTCTGCAAGACGGCCGGCGGCAGCGAGGCAGGAAGGGCTCCATGCAGGGACAGGCGCTTCCCACCCAGCCTGGAAAAACTGCCTCCTCCCAGATGCTGCCCAGCGCTTCTCCTATGGATGCTGACGGGAAGGAGAAATTAGGGAAGCGGGATCCCTTCCTCACCCCTGCGTGACATTCAACATCTGCGAACAGCTGAAAGAAGGAAGATGACGGGAGGTCAGAGCTGCTCAGATAACTATTTTGGGGTTGTTCCTTTTTCACTCTGATCTGTTCACAAACTTTCCTCTGTCAGGGTGCAGAACTGGAGCTTTTACCCTGCACGAGACTCCCCCGTGGCCTGGAGGGGATGGTCCCCACAGAGCCATGGGGAGCCCAAGCGATGTGAAGTGATCTGCGTGATCAGGGAGAGGCTTATCAGGCTGGTGCAGAAAACTCCACTGGAGATTATTCTTCTTGCGCTCAGAAGATTAAATCAGCAGCTCGATGAACTGGGTGCTTCATTATACTGCTCCACTGGCCTGAAAGGCAAACTGCTTTTCTGGATCTTAGCTGCTATAGACTGACACAAAGCCATGCGGCTTCTGCAGGAAGAAGGGTCTGGAGAGGCCAGCGCGTTTTTTACTTCCTCTGGAAAGATTTTTGTCGAGATGTTTACTGCTGAAAGCACGGGGATGACACAGGATTCCAATGCAGGGGTGACCTTGGTGCGTCACAAGTGGGAGACTGCTCCGGGAACAAGGATCAAGACCAATAACAACAAATAAAAATAAGTTCGCCTTTCTGCCATTCTTTACACATCCTAAATGCTTTACAAACACCAATTAAATGCTAAGTGCAAGGGCAAAAAGAGATTAATTTAAACAAACCAAACAAGGTGAATGTCACACACAAAATTACAAGATTTGTGAAGCTAAGCAGAGGAAAAAGGTGCAGTCAATCTTATTAATAAAAAATGCTATTTGTTTAATGCATTCTTTTCCCACTTGCAGAAATACACCACGGCATATGAATACCTGCTCTGCTCCTCACTGTTCTGAAAAACTACAAGCAGAAAACGTTGCATATTAATGTACCCACCGCTCACAGCAGTCCGCAGCCGCCTAATAAAAGATAATGTGGGAGCTGGAGCTTAGGAAAATCCAAACAAAGAAAAGAATCAATCTATAGCAAGGAGTTTCACTTCAGCTGCCAAAATTACCTTCAGCCTCTCTGCTGCTTTTTACCCTTTTCCAATGAGCTATCCATATTTTGCTATACTGTAGCACTGCCCTTAACCTTTGTCAGGTTAGATCAAAGAAAGGAGGCCAAATAGCAGGAGGAATCAAGCAAATATTTACTTGGGAGAAAGTAGACAACTTATACGCTATGTGAAATCCACTGGCATCTGAAGGATTGCAGGAGAGGCTGCATTTCTTCCTTATGATACTTCAGCAAGGAAGTTCCTCCTATTTGGAGGAGGCAGGACACACATACAGAATACAAATAACTTAATACAAATCCCAGCTCTGAACAGTACCTATGTTAACTGTTCTGCAGTACCCAGCTCCCTCTCTTCTTCCCCTCTCTATAACACAGAGCACCAGCTTAAGCTTTTCAAATTGGGTGTTTCTATGGTTTTCTTGTAAAAGCTCAGGCTCAACTCTCATTCTGTCTACCTGGATAAACACAAGAGTTCAAAACGTGCTTAGCATCAGTTAAGCCAAGACCTACTTTTTGTGATAGAGGGGACAGAATTAAAAAAAAAAGTCATATACATACACAGAATTACACAAATAAGATGCATAATTACTTAGATTCGCCTTGTGCTCAATGCACTGCTTCTAACTCAAGAAGCTGCTGAGGTCCCATGCTGGATTCCTCCTTGAAGAGGACCTACTTCCTGGGAATTCCCGATTACCAAAGCAACATCCCAAAACAAAGTAGGTTTCTCAGGTTGCAAGCAACCTTCTTGCCCAATATGCCCTGCAACTTCCCTGCCCAATATGACGAACAACTACTAGAAAGCAGGGAAAATGACAAATACATGGAAGATGAGAGACATATACATGTTATTAGGGAATAAACGGAGAACCAGATAAGAATTCTGGCTACAGTGGCAAGACTACTGTATAAATGTTTGGTTCACCTAAATCCTGAACACTGCTGGTGAAGTTCTGGTCCCTATCTCTGAAAGAAGACTGAGTAAATGTGGAAAAGTTTCAAAGATGGACAGCAAGGATGAGCTAAGTCTGATAAGTGACGTAGGACTTTTCAGAGGAGACAGACGCAGCACGGATATGATGGAGATCTACAAAGCCTGAAGAGGCACTCGCACTGTTCTTGGGCAGCCCCTGGCACCCACCTCTAGCCAGGACAGTCAGGAACAGGGCATGGAATTAGGAGTGTCTTTGGAGAGCCAAGGATGCTGCCCCCAGTCCTGCCTCCTTCAGTGCTTCAGCAGAGACCTAAGAAATGCAAAAGCCAAGTTACCCACACGGGGAGGGTGCAGGAAGGAAGAGGAGAGCATCCTTCTTCAACTCACAAGTGATGAATCTTTCTGCTGAAATACTAAAAATAATCATAATACGCACCCTTTGCCATGAAAATATTAATAGAAGAGAACGATAGAGAAAGTGAGTTTAAGCTCTGTTTGAAACAAGGTATACCCATAGCTCACCTCATGTAAAACTAAAGGTAAAATGCTTTTAGCATTTTTATAGCTTTACTGTTTCCCAACACCTTGCCCTCCCACTATAAGCTATTCCATCTTAGACGGAATAACGGAGATAGATGGGCTAAGTAATTGTTTCAAACTCCCGAAAGAGAAACGGCTATTAGAAAATGAGAAGTTTTCTGCTTCCACTTGTGTGCTCTGTCCAGTAGATTACAGTGCTCTGTTAGAGATTACAAAATAAAGGGATAATGTATTCACACAATCTGCTGCATTCAAGAGAACTACCGAGTTCAATTGTGGTCAATACATTTCCAAGACAGAGCAGTAAGGGGAAGAGGGCCCCAAGACAAACAAGTAGAATGAGAAATCTCTGAAAATCGTTCACACGAGCAGAGGCTGAAAAGGTGAGGATTGTTTAGCTTAATGGAAAGATAAAAGAGGGAGCTGAGGAGAAGACTACAGGAAATCTGTAACAAACAATTCTTTTTATCCCTTTCCTATCAGAGATACTAAATGAAAACAAGTGGAAAGTGGTAACGAAAAAAGAAGAAAAAATACGCTTCTATAGTTAACCTATGGAACCCAATGCTACATGATATTGAGGCAAAGAGCTGAACAGATTTCAGAAAAAAATGGCTATGGCATTTAGATGAACGATGAAAGTTACCCAAGTTCCATGACAGTGAACAAAAACACTGAAAGGAGATAAATTCTCATGCAGGAAGCTATGTGGCAGCCTCTGACTGATAGTTCTTAGGAAGACACTTTTCAAGGCTGTGCTCTGAAAGTTTTTCTTCTTTTTCTTTCTTTCTTATCTTCCTTTGAAGTCTTTGAGAACTGACCACTTTCAGAAGAGATAGGACAGTCTGTGTTTGATCCCATGAGGCAGCTACTATGTTCTAAGAATTATGATCCTCAGATGTAGCACAATTATTCTTAGCATCCTACCAGGAAGGTACTTAATTCTTTACATCAACAGTTAAAGAAGCATCTTTCAAAAGCAAATCTGTAAGTCTCCACTTTCAAATCCTGTCATCATGCAGAAATGGGGACCAAGTCTAAACAAAGGGATGAACAAGCACCAAAGAAGAAATTCCTTCTTCCTTAGGAGATATTGAGACTTTTTACCTCCACAATGAGCCAACATTTTAATTTATCCACAATCCAGTGCTGACAAACAACTAAGTGACCCTACACCAAGTGACCATCCCATCTGAAAGCAGACAAGGAAGCCAAACCTCTTCCTCAGAGCTCCTCACTCCCTAAAGATGCCTTTTATATACATATATATGTATATTTACACATATACATACATATATCTTTATATAGAGAGAGATTACACACACATGTTCAAGTATATATATACACACATAAGTGTATATATATATATACACACACACACATATATACACACATACACACACACACGTATATGGAAATACATAAACAGCCTGAGTTGGAGGATTTTAGAACAGTGGCAGAAAAAAAATAAATAAATGTCAAGGTCTGCGTGTATTCAACAAATAAAAGCAGAATTATATAAAAGCAACAGCTAATAAAAAAGATTGTTCGGTGCTGTGTTTCCCATCTTTCCAACCATTACAGGAATAAAATTATCCACGGAGAAGATCGAAATCCTTTTTCAAAACTAATACAATTAAGCTTTATTACACTGTTTCAAGCACATTTCTCTCCTCTCCCTTCCAGCTCCCACCGCCTCCCGCTCCAATCTACACCAACGGTTGGAGGCATCCGTTATTACCAGCAAAACACTAGTGTTTAAGGGTCAGAAAGTGTCTAGTGTTTCAACAGAGGAAAGAAAACCTGTCCTTGCCATCAGCTTGCTATTGTACAAGCACTAGAAGGGAGCTTCCATGCAGTGTCATTTGAATAGATGACACCTTATCCCGAGTGAAGACCCTGCACTAAAACACCCATCACAGAGTTGAAAAAGTTACTGTGTAGCAGGAAACATGGATGTGAAAAGGGAAATAGAAAATGTAACACAAGGCTTTAAAAGGAGGATAAAGCTGCCTGGTCAAACTGCTCCCAGTGTCCATAGAGGACAGACACACATACAAATTTTCCCTGCGGTTTCCGCTTCATGAGACTAAATCTGGAAAGCAGAACATAATAGAAGCACACAGCGTGAGAGCAAGAAATTGCAAAAATTCCCTTTGCGTATGAACATATGGACAACTGTGATAATTAGAACGATAGCTGCTAGATTGTTTGCAATTTCACTGAACAATCTCCATTATCTAGAAATAGAATTTAAAATCTGAATGCAACATTGAGTGGTAGATTTAATAGTTTATTTTTTAATGAAATGCATGGATTAAGTTTTGCAAAACTGTATCCTGTGAAATTGCTCATGGGCATGTTCTACCATCAATAGTTTGGGGGGAAAAAAAAGTGCTGCATGGACAAGCATGCAGTAACAGAGAACGAAAAGGGGCATGGGATGTGCAAAGAGCTTCCCAGCATTTCTAACCTGTAATTTTCCAGTGTTCCATATTCACCATTGTGCTTCGCACTGGGAGGAAAGCTGACCGATTTCTCTCTTTATCATCCACCTTTTTCACAGCTTTTCCTTTCTTTTTAGTCATGTAACACAACTACGAATCAGACCTCCTGACAGGGAGCTGCGTACGTCTAATTGCTTCAAATTGGAGAAGATTATTCTCCACATTTATTAAAAAATAAAGACTACTTAAAACATTATTTCATTTTGCCAGGAAGTGAAAAACGCATTAGTTCATAAGGAACAGCATGGCTGCTCCTATTTTTATGGCATCAATTTTTAAAAACTCATCATGGTAAACAATTAAACAGAGAAGCAAATCCCACGTTTAGGGGAGAGATTCAAATCCCTAAATGGATTTTAAAGGTCATTTCAGGCTTAAAAGATGCTTGACAGTGTCTCTTTAAATCACGTTCATTTCAAAGGCTTATCCAGCAAGAAGCAGACTGTGCTCTGCAGCTACAGACTTTGAACTGTTGGGCTCCCCAGAGAAAAATTAATAATACAACTTTAATTCATATTTATAGCAAGGTTTATGTTTTTGTTTTGTTTTAAATTTAGCACAGGAATTTTAACAAAAGGAATAAAAAAACAAGGCAAACTTAGCTTTCACCTAAACTCCATGGTGATAAAGTTTTCTTTTAAGCTACCCAATTAAAACCACCTATTTTTAAAGCGTGCATTGTTTAAAATAGTTGGTTCATACAGCTTTTTCATGCAACTATGTAAAGGCAGGGGAAGGATAAATAACAAGGAGGATCCACTCGAATGTGTGTGCAGTCCCATGGGCTTTCAGAGGCCACAAATGCAGGAGAACTTGCTCTCACCTTCCTCTCGATGCGGGCCAGCTGCTCTTTATAGAAGGCTTCTTGCCGCTTCAGTTCTGCCTCCCTGCCCTGCAGCTCCACGGCCTGGCAAGAAAACGCAGAGAGGGTTTCAGTGAAAAAAAGAAATGCAAGGTGTAAAGGCAGGGAAACACAGGATGCACAATGGAAGGAACTCTCAAAATCCAGGTTGTTCCGGGCTAGTATGTGAGATTTCTTTACCAGAGCTTCAAATCTTCAGTACTTTGGTTCATCTTGGACTATTCCCACAAGTCTAAATTATTCTAATTAGTATCATACTTAAACTCATTAGCTCATTTTATTTCTTTTTGGAAAATATATTTAAAAAATCTATTCCTAGAAAGATGACCCTTCTGGACCTCCCTAGTGCCTTCTTCAGAACTGTGCACTATCCAAGCTTATGGTACCTTAAACGCAACCCAAGACCTCCCTTCAAAAGCATTTGCCTCTTGGACGGTCAGAAGGCTCCTACAGATTTCATACATTACATACATACATTGACCATGAGGCCAATCTCAGATGCAGGTCTGTATTACAATATACAGATGCGTTCTCACTAAATGTGTAGTTGCTTTTCTGCCCATACTTTGGGGTACAGTGACAACCTGCACGCAGGCTGTACGAACACCCTCAGCACCCCTGGGGTGGTGCTGCCCAAACTGGGGTGGAGAGGGAACGAGGAAACCTCTCTTTTCTTCTGGCTGCAATACAAGCTTGACACTTCCCAAACAGCAAACCTGGTAGGCAAACACTCGCTTGAAGTAGTTCATCAGCTAGACAGTGCTCAAGGAAAAAAATACATAAATATAGTCTCTGTGGTTACAGCAACAGTGTTTTCCCTTTTAGTTCTTTACAACTGGCAGCATTTCACTGCATTCCCATTCCCAAATCATCCCCACCCCCAAACTGCTCTAGCATTAAGTAAACACAGCATTGATGCAACTAAAATAAACTTCTCTTTAAAGCTCAAAAACACAATGGCAAGAGCAGCACTTGTCTCTCCCCCATCCCAGCCCAAAGGAATCCCTGTGGCCACACTGGCTCTCACCCACACAAGACCTTGCAACACCAGCCTGACCAGCCTGTTTAACATGAGCACAAACCCTTCTAACCCGCAGCACTGCGGTAGCACTGCTCTTAAGTCTTAATGATGTTGGTACAATCATAGAAATGCTGGTCCAATATGATTAAGCAGCTGGGACAGAGACATCCCCGTAGGCTCAGACCTGCCATTTTATGGCCATCAGCCATTGTTAATGAGAAAAATTACATCTGAAAGTAAGTTGCTGCACATTTCCTTCTTTCTACTCTCCTACTAATGGAAATATGCTGGTATAATAGGGCTAAGCAGAAAAGATTAAGCCAGGCGGCCAGGGATGCTTGATGAGTAAGCAAATAGATTCAAAGTGCACGAAACCTGGGAGCAGAGTGAAAAGGGAGGGTTTTTCATTCCTCTGTTCACCATCCCAGCCAACATGACCACGTTAAAGCATAAGCACAGACCCCCAATCTACATCTTTTTACTCCCAAAGACGTTTGATTAAAGGCAAAATATCCAGCTTCAGTTTGACTAAAGCTGCTGTATGTTTTCTGGCCTGCAAATGGACTGAAACAGGACGGCACAGGGAATGATGAGGTGTCCAATATCCAGGAAGAGGAGGGCACCTAAACAAATAAAATCATCAGAAGGTGGCAGCGTGGCCTGGGGGGAAACCAAAGCACCTCCATTCTCCTGCTAGTTTTCTGCGTAACACCCATAAAATCAGGTCAAACTCGTGTCTTGCATTCCCTTAAGGGGAAAAAAAATATACACACACACACACACACACATATGTATGTACGTATGTAAAAAAGAAGGGCAACAATACTGATCTCTCTCTGCACAACTCGCATGGAAGGTGATCCAGGTGAAAGTGCAGTACAAGAACGGCCAAAAGATTATCACTTAGAAAAACATTTCTGCTTAATGTAAGCAAGGAATTTCACAGCAGGGCCACTGGCCTGGAGTGGAGGACTATTCCTGGAACACAAAAACAGCACGTGCAGCAACCCTATCATGCAGGAGCATTTGGATCTGCTTCTGGCTAGATATGGACTCTCACATCCATCTTTGCATCCCAGGAATTTGCCTGACCTCACCCGTAAGAGCTTCACCCAATTTATCCATGTATCACCCTCCCAAGGAAGGGCAGCACAAATGCCTGATCTCTCAGACAGACTGCTGAGCCATTAGAGGTGTGTTGAGCTGCTTGAGATCCCAAACAGCTCCGAGTGGGACACCCAAAAGGGAAGATGCCTCCATGAGATGCACCCTGCCCCAGGCGAAGGCACCTGAAGCGCCTGGCCAGCAAAACCCACATGGAGCAGGAGCCAAACGCAGATCTCCCAGCTGCAGATTACGGCACACACTCATCTTGCCTTCAATACAACTCTTTTAAAAAACGTTCTCCCACATTATCACCATTAAATTGCACATCTCAGACGTATTTTCTCTGCCTTGCTTGTTTTAGAGTGCTGCAGTTTCAGCCCGCTGAAGTGATGTTCTGCTTAGTGACAGATCTACTTGAAAGTTGCTTTCTGTTTCCCTCCAGCCCCACCAGCTGTTTTTATTCAAAACTTTGGGACATTTTATGATGATGTTTGAAGTATGAATGGTACAGTCAGAGCATATGTCATTTTGAAATATTCACTGTTCCAAACTGGGTTAGGCAACAAGGGAAATTTTATATGAATACAGGATATTTATTAAGAGTTGCTCCAGTCCTGCTGCTTATTCCCTGTCTAAAGGCAGAAGTCTGTGATGTCCCAGACAGAAGCGGCTGCCATGGAGATGGCTGCAGTTTCACGGGGGACGGAGGCTGCAGGTGGCAAACAAAAGCATCAGACAAACTTCACACCGTGGCCTTTAGGACTAGGGAATGGATGCAGCAGAAACACACTATAACGAATTGTTTTGAGGAAAAGCAAAACAAAAGATGAAAAAAATAAAAAAAATGACATTATCAGACTTCACATCCATACTGGAGAAGCTACATCTGAGCTTGGACACATCATGCACAAGATGACCAAAGCGTAGAGATGACAGCTGAGAAACTGAAGAGAAAAACACGCGGCAGAGAGCGAGAGGCAGACAGAGAGGCAAAGCAGGGAGATGGACAGGACTTAGACATGGAACGTGAGCAAATCCAAAACGTGGGCTATTTTTTATATATATAAAATATAGCATTTTAGATATTAAAAAAAAGCGTATATAAGACATCTAAGTATTTGCAAAAGACTATGTGCAATAGGAAATTTCCTCTCTGAACAAGGAAAGGGGTATAAGATATACTTTAAAATGTTCAAAAACTCTGCGGCCACCAGGAGCTAGAAGCATTGCCTGCTTATGAGACAACAGCAAAGGCATCTTGCTGGAGCACTGCTTTGGCTCTATGTCTATGGGGGCACAGATGGGGGGAGGTGTCTTTCCACTTCCCCTTTTTTTCCATTTCCTCTTATCTTTAAAGATACTTTTTATCTTTACACTTTTTTCCACAACTCATTTTTTTTTCCAGGTTATTTAGATGCTGCTTTGGATCATGGCCAAGAGTTTGGGCACAGTCATGGGCAGTTCCTGCCTCCTCCTCCCCCTTTAGAAGCCAGTGTAAGTGCTGCAAAAGCACTTCAATGTCGACAATAATTCATAATTCCCAAGTTTAGAACTGAACAATTCCAGCTAGACAACAGATAGGCCAAAATTAAAAAAAAAAAAAAAAAAACACCTTGAAACTTAATTGTGGTAACAAAATAATATTGCTTCATTGTCCGTGAACAAAGCAAAATCTACTCCTAGCCATAAAGCAAAAATCTACTCCTAGCCATACCCTAGCTCCAACCCAGGGTACTGCGCTTTAGCACTGGAGCCTGTGTTTGCTCTTCTAGAATTTGGTTCCCCTCTTGCTGCACCCATTCACAGATCAGCTCCGGACTTTCCCCCTCCATGAAATATCATCACCGGATTTTTACTGCTTTAAACCACAGTCTCTTCTCACTGCTTTGTTAAGCATGAAAACCAAGGAGGAAATCTGCTAAGCAGGGGCTTCTCAGCAGGATCAAGCGACAGCAGGGAACTGGCACCCAGGAAGAAGGGCAACGACAGCAGAGCCCGGTGGCTGCCCACAGGTTGCTGCTTCCTGGGGTTAGCGGAGGGCATGGAACAGAGTCTGCTGGGGACAAGAAAACCTGCTCCCTCCCTGCAAAGGGCAAAAAGAGCTAGAAGGAAAGGTCCATATCAGGATCTATGCAGAGCTTCCCAAAGGCAAGTCACGGCACTTGGCAAGAGGATTCCAAAAATATCTTATTGGCAAAACACGTTCACCAGCCACAGGAAAGACAGTGAAATGATACCTAGAAAAGCAAATGGGTCAGAGGCAATCCAGGGAAATAAGCTGAAAGGAAAAAGGAAGGATATTTAAGTCTGCCAAATGCCCTGTTTCTGCACCATCCTGTCTTTGCTGAGAGCAGCTTCCCCACAAGGTCTCTAGCAGCATCTCCAGTAGGAGAGTGCAGAGGTTCTGGCAGGGTACCTCAGCTTGCCCCACTTCACAACTGCAGTGTCATCTACCTCAGGCTTTCCCATTTTCCAATCCTGGCAGCAGTCTGAGTGGCAGGGGAAAACAAACGCTATTAAAAGCTTCAGGACTAGTAGAAGAAACTGACAGCAGTGCACTGAAGACCAGAACTAGCTCCAAAATTAGCTAGCCGGCGTGTTCCTGACCAAGCCTAGCGGGAGCGGCACAGCTGAAAGGCCAACACGGAGCACTAAGCAGCAGCTCCAGCACATCTTAGATATCTAT